>APFE031350192.1:83791-103318 GCA_000404065.3 Pinus taeda
AGAGACAAAGATGCCTGAACATGCCTTCAGTTGGCGATGTGGGACACTTCCTCTAGCAGAAGACTTCAGCTTCTTGCCAGTTTTGGAAGAGTTCCGGAGACAAAATTGAGAACACTTCCTCTAGCAGAAGACTCCATCTTCTTGCCAGTTTTGGAAGAGTTCCAGGAATTGCATTAAGCATTCCAGAGTTGTTGGTCATCCTTAAACCATCACAGGTTGAGACTTCCCTTTTCAGGTTGAAGTTTTACCTTTTATGTGGGGTGAGACCTCCCTTTTATGGTTGAAGGTTTCCCTCTTTAAAACAATAGGATCACTTCCTCTAGCAGAAGACTTCAGCTTCTTGCCAGTTTTGGAAGAGTTCCGGGAACTGCACTAAGCGTTCCAATGTTGGTGGCCATCCTTAAACCACCGCCCTTTACACCAACATTTCAGAGAGCACATTCAGCCTAGTGCTGCCATGCATTTTTGCACATTTTGTATTACAACTCTTCTTGGACTCATACATAACCCTTCGGATTAAGGGGGGGAATGTTGGACACCTAATCCTAAATGGGTTAGTGTGGAAGTCGAATGGACAAAGCAGTCCAAGAGACCTTGGGATGTGAATCCCAACGGTCACCATATTTTACTATAAATGTATATCAATTGTGAATAAAATTCTATTGCATGATTTATCTTTTACATCTTTCTCGCTCCCATGTGTGTTTAACACAAACCAAGAGAATATAAGACCAAACCATTAATTGAAGCCCATTAGAAATACAATTGTATGAACTCATGGTTAGAAAATTCAATGCCCAAAACATTGAACATTAAAAATAAACTTCTTATATCATCAAACCCTACACGATGTGGATGTCCAGCATAGACCTAACATAAACAAGAAGAGCATAGAAATATTCCCTAAACAATTCAGAAAGAATATTAAAAATAAACTAGGTAACTGGATATCCAATGCTAACCTTAGATCGCATTGACCGTGTTCATAAAGACTTGGCAAGGCAATGGACCATCATTGCTGGCATTGTTATGCTAGCGGCGAGCCCTGGGCCTGCATTGGAATTCCTGCATCGGAATTCTCCCAGAAGCTGCAGAGCGTCCTTCCAGTTCAAGATTTGCAATTCCATTAACTGAATTAATTGGAATCATGCGTCGAGGAGTGGGGGAAGGGGCTGGGATAACTAAGGAAGTGTGGAGTGTGCTGGCTGGACCTACTGGTATTCCTGTGGCTGCATCAACTGCCACACATTCCAGCTTCAGAGCATAGCCCATATCATCAGCTGTTGGTGTATATGTTTTTGAACGTCCAACTTCATACCATGTCTCATCACCACCCCTTTCATAAACATTAGGGGGGTTTAACAAAGCAGAACCATTGCTTAGAGATGCATTGTGAATTCCTGAACTTGAAGTTGAACCAACCAGACCCCCTGTGCTGCCTAATCTCCCAAATAATTCATCATCTCCAGTTCCATTCTCATGCACTGCACTGGCCGCTCGTGCATGCAATGCATGGTGATGACCCCATGAATCTGAATTTCTCTTTGGTGAACAATGAAAGCTTTTTGAAACAGGTATCTTAGCCTTCACACAGTCCATGCACTATACAGTGGCTAGCTCTGATCGATGGACACTGCATACTGCAACCTTTTTGTCACTCTGAATAATACGATACCATCTGAATCTGAGGTAGTAGCCATCTACAGGTGTCGATTCAGATTCAGAAACATCATCGCTTGTAATGGCATTATCTGGACGACGATAGAGGACAGAAGGCGTAAGCTCCCAACCCACGACGGGAATCTCGTAGGGAAGGTGCAGTTGGCGCACGCTCAACATTCTTCCCGTCCCCGCTTCTTCTTCTTCCAATCACAAGACTCGAAGATTCGAACCCTGAACCTGTTACTACTCTTCTCTTTTGGCTGAATCCTGCTCTCTTGGTGTTTGTGAATCAATTTTCTAGTGCCTTTGGGGGCGGATCAACATCAAACGTCCTTAGACGTCCTTGATGAGCTAAGCCAGCATTTCGACCTCACCTTTCATATAACATTTATTTATATGACATTTATTTTAATTTCTGGGTTTATGTTGTTCATGATTTTAAACCGACTCTCTTATGAATAAATCACATCGGAGTTTCGAGTTTTGAGGTCAGCGGGTTTAGAATCACTTATTCTTCTAACTCAAAATTCCCATATGTTTTATAAATTTAATTAAAAAAAATGAAAAGAACATGATCTTAATTTTTTATTTGTAATTATTAGTAAGTATTTTAGAATATTCTATATAGGTTAAATCCTTACTATCCACTTAAATTAAATAAATTTTCAACAATCCAGTTTATTATGGAGATTCTTAGCTTGTAAATAGAATTTGTTAAAATACCATGGGCCAATAGCATGGTATGCTAATACCACATTCTCAAAAAAACATGTTTCATGTTCATATGACACATATTTTATATAAATATGTTCTTTTAATTAATCAATTTAATTGAAATGATATATTGAAATAAATTTTGACCTTTGATATATGAATGTTCTGGAACATTTCATGGAAGTTAAATCCCTACTATCCACTTAATAATTATTATTAATTAATTTAAAATTTTGGAAGTCCTATTGCAAAATACACATACCTATCGACATAATAAATAAAATAATAATGCATTAAAATGAAATATATTAATTTAAATTCATTTCTTTTTTCGATATTAACCATTAAAAAATAACCCTGGATTTGGGTGTCATGTGGCACAGGAAAACATTAACAACCTCAATGGTTGACCCGCTTGATGTATTTAATCCAAGGGAACGACATTGCCTTGGGCTTGCCCCCTCGCCTATCAATCACTCCAACATATGTTACAATGTCACCCCCCTCTCAAACAAGAATTTATGGCCGTTCAAGCCATTGTACACTCGTTATCTTGTTGGAAATTATGGCTCACTCACAAAGAATGTTAAGGGCACCACAAATAGGGGTATCAACTGGAAAAAGCGATGGTTGTCAACAATCAGAGGTAATAAAAATCAAAATAATTTGTCACAATACTCCTTTGTAGCTACCAGGTAAAGGAACATGGTAGAACTCTTAGGGGTAATAGAAGTAGACGTAGGTTGCCTCTTCCCCCCTCATATAGTTATGGAATAGAGCAATTCATCGAGAGTATCCCCCATTGTTATCGTGCATAGTAGCATACCTAGGAGCCTAGACAATGCACATCACTGGTGACAATGCATGGGCTATCTGCAATATCCTAGGTAACCTCCTCCACAAGCAGGAAGATGCCACTATTTTGTTTTAGGGATATATGTGGGATTTGATTTTTCACCTTCAACGTGCATTGGTTTCCCTACAAGGCGCTGCGAGTACCTTAGGCCTCCAACTCCATGACACTTCTTCATCCTTGATTGAGATTGGATCACTATATTTTTTTCATCCATCTCAATGCTTTCAAAGTGGAAGAAATTGAGGAATAAGCTCATGGGACCATTTTTAGTGGCAAGGCCCAGTTTGAAAAATTAGGGTCTTAAACCTATCAGGAGAATTTAGAGGCATCAAATAATGCTTTTTGGGGGTAAATCTTTGTTGCTTTAGCATGAAACAATATTTTCATATTGTACATACAAATGCCTTTCCAATGGTGTAAGAAGCTCAATATTCAGAGTCTGTATGCAAAATTTATGTCGATTAGAAGTTGACCTTCTTGTTTTCACCACCATAATTTGAGAGGATGCCACATTAGCCCCCATTATTCATGGAAATTGGGCAAGCCACATGATTATGGTGAAGAAGGCTCTAAAAGAATCTATATTGTAACTCTGGTTAATATTTGAGGTAGCCAAACCTAACCACTAGTAGGCTCTTGGGTTGTGTTATCGGGCCACTATGATGAAAAGGGTTCCATTCTTTCGAGTGTATTATCTCCATATAAGAGAAAAGATAGATGAGAGGTATATGATATAAAACACGTAGAGATGATATATGTACTATAGTATTCCACAGGCCACGAACTATACTTCCTTGTACTGGCAGCGATTTTCTATTCAGAGGAAGAGAGCAAAGCAACCTCACCTTCTAGTTGAGTTTTCTCCCTAAAGGGTTTCCCATGTCATATCTTCTGTCAAACCATGGTTTGTGAGTTTTATTTCATTATTCTATATTTTCTACTTAATTTTAATTTTTTATGCATATGCAACTAACAATAATTTACAAATCCAAATTTCTAAACATAAATAGAACTCTAATAGTGTAAATTTCAGATTTGTATAGTTTTATCAAATCTATTATGATGAACTATCCCATGGAATATAAACAAAAATTTACAAATCATGTCGGTATATTATGGATATTTGTAGGGGATCTTTATCAGCTAGGCCAAGAGTCATAAAACCCTAATCATAGTCGACGAATCTATGAATGACCCTTGTAATCCCACAAAGGAAAGTTTTTTGTGGCTGGAAGTACTAGTTATAGATATAAATCGTAATATGAATCTCCTCATGTCAATCTTGAGCAATAAGCTCATGATATTTGGAGATTACGAGGGTTCTAATGTAGAGGAAACATCAAAGGGGGGATCAAGAGATTGGGAAGAAATAGAGAACAAGTCAAAGAAAGGACCCAAAAAGGATCAATCTAATTCAAATATTGTGAATAATTCACAGCCCATATTTAAAATGGAAACAAAGGTCGATATCAAGTTATACCAATGCGAGATCAGTTCTATGAAACTAAACCATTGGTTGTAGTAAGAAGAAGTTTATTTTAGTGTCCATCATGTTTATGAAGAATAAAACATTTCATTTGTGTGGCTGAAATTAGAGTGTCACGCCTTCACTTGTTGGGAAAGCCACATGGATATTGTAGCAGCAAACGTGAGGCAGAAGACACAAAAAATGTGTAATAATTTTTGTATTAATGAATAAAATATTTGAATCATGATTACAATCCTTCGTGGTGGTGTGCCTATATAGGCATTCGCTAACCACAAAGGTGATTGGACAAAAATTTTGAACATAACCCTCTCCATAATTAATAACAAATAATAATTGATTAAATAAATAAATAATTTAATTAATTAAAGCCAAAATTGATCTCCCACCTCAAAGTTGTGGTCAACACGATGCTTATCATGTCTGAGCACCTTGTACTTGGCTTGACCCTTCTCCAACTTTTCTTGTACCATCTAATGCACCAACTAAATCTATTAAATGAAGCACTTACCCTTATCTATATCATTGTTTCCATCCACCACAACATCTTTACCAAAGATAAAATCTAAGGGAGATTTTGGTAAATATCCCAAACATTCTTCTAATGGAGATGTTCGAGTTCATGAATGTTAGGCTATGTTGTAGGCATGCTAGAAGTAATGTAAGTGTTCATCCCAAAGCTTAGGATGCTTGCTACAATATCCATAGAGTAGATGTACTATTGTTTTATTCACCACTTGTGTCTGGCCATCAGTTTGTGGACAAAATGTTATGCTCTTGTTCAACTTGGTGTCGACGAGTTCCCATAAACTTGACCAAAAATTCGTGACAAATCGAGAATCTTGATCATAAATAATAGAATTATGCAACCCAAAGTGTACCCATACATTTTGGAAGAATATATTTGTGGTTTATTCAACTGCAACCTATTTCTTACATGGAATAACCACACACATTTTGTTGAGACGATCCATAACAACATAAAGATAATCATGACCTTTCTTTGACATTAGTAGTCCTCCTACAAAATCCATAGAAATACTTTCCCAAGGATGAGAAGGAATAATAAGTAGAGTATACAAACCCAACTTTCTATTACTAGGATTACGAGGCTAATAACAATACCTCTATAATTGTGAAACTGCTTTTCTCACATAAAAGTGGCAAAAAATAAGAGAAGTATGAGCTTCCCTTATGATGTTGACTCATTCACCCTATGGAATACACAACTTGCAAAGATGATACAACAACTTGTTATGAACATGATAATCCAACTCTTCAATGGGATGGCCTTGAATCAAAGTTGCATAAACATTTTTAAAATCATCATCATGAGCATATTGTTCAATATAACTTTCATGCATGATTGAGTTATTCTTAATAAAGATAGATGCATTAACAATAGGCCTTGAAAACATATCAACAACTTTGTTGTATATGCCTTTCTTGTACCTGATTACCAAATGGAATTGTTGTATAAATCCCATCCACCTAGAATGTCTAGCTTGTTGTAGCTTGGTTTGCAATTGTAAATATTTCAAAGCTTGATGGTCATTATGAATAATCATTTCTTTAACCATCAAGTAATGCTTCCATTTCTTCACTCTTTGTACCAAAGCATACAACCTTTTATCATAAGTTGGATAGTTAATTACTGCATCAGTAAATGTTTCAGAAATATAACAAATAAGCTTACCATGTTGCATCAAAACTCCTCCCATGGCATAATCACTTGAATCAGTTTGAATCTCAAATCGCTGCTTAAGATTTGGAAGTGCAAGAACTGGTGTATTGTTGATTTTCTCTTTCAATGTATCGAAGGCATTCTACTACTTTCCTCCCCACTAAAAGACATGTTTCACACTTATCAAAGCATGTAATGGAGCTGCAATAGATGAGAAATTAGCAATAAACTTTCTCCAATATTGGGTTGCTCCCAAAAAACTCCTAACCTCTGTCACAATATTGGGTTTAGGCCAATTCACAATGACCTCAACTTTTGAGGGATAAATCATCAATTCACCCCCTCCAACAATATGACTCAAATAAACTAGAGGGGTTTTCCCAAATTCACACTTAGATATATTCAAATATAATTTCTCTTTCTTTAAGACATTTAAAACTTTCTTAACATGCTCTTCACGAGTCTTACTAAAAATCAAAATATCATCTAAGTAGACTATGACAAAATCATCAAGTAATGGTCTCAACACATCATTCATAACTCTCGTGAATGTGCTATGTGAATTACAATGCCCAAATGGCATAACTAACCATTCAAACAAACTTTGCCTTTTCTTGAAAACAGTCTTCCAAATATCACCTTCAACAATCCTAATCTAATGATAACCGCTTCTCAAATATAACTTAGTGAAATAAGAAACCCCTTTAATCGGTCTAGCAAATCATAAATATGAGGAAGAGGATAGTGATTCTTTAACGTGATTTTATTCAAAGCTCTAAAATCCACACACATGCGCCATGTACCATCCTTATTTGGAACCAAGACAATAGGAGACCCACAAGGATATGTACTTGGTATAATGACCCCCTTTTCAAGCAGTCCTTGAATTTTCTTCTTGATTTATGCATTCTCCAAAACTAACATTTTGACATGCCAATGTTTAGAGAAGGTGCATCCTACTTCAACTGAATCTCATGTTGGATTCCTCTTATAAGAGGCAACCCTTCAAGTTCCTAAAACATCTTATCATATGTGTTAACAATTTAAGCGAAATCATACTTCAGTTTTGCATCAGATCCTTGGAAAGCTTAAGATTCAACAATATCTTTAGATTTTAGCATCAATTATACAAAATTCTTACTAGCATTTATAAGCCATTTAATTTGACCAACACTTACAAGAGACAAGTTCATCTTATTGCGATGTGCTCTAATGATATACTCAATTCCATATTTAAGAAGATGATATTTGTTCTCATGATGATAGAATATGGATTTTTGGGCATACAAGTATGGACTCCTTAAAACAATTCCACATATGTATAATGGTACAACATCAAGCTCTACCTCATCAATAAAGTTTGTAGTGATGGAAAATTTAAGTTAACATTTTCTTGTCACTTGCAATTTGGCATTGTCACATACCCAACCCAAAGGGTAAGGTGTAGGATGAGGTATAGTTTCTATGTTTAATTTCTTGACAATAGCTTCAGAAATAAGGTTAACTTGAGATCCACTATCAAACAAGGTATCAACTTTGGTATGTTTTGGAATGATTCTAATATTGAAAAGATCAATTATTTATTTATCATTTTGAGACTCAACAGGCTTACTAAAATAAATTTCACTTGCAATAGAAGCTTTAAATTTCATTCTAATGACTGTGATTTTGGTCTCATCACCTACATTAGATTCTAAATCTTGTTGATTTGTTGTAGCAATCTTCTGTTTCCCCTTGTTGTTCAAGTTCTTTGGTCTCATTTCTGGATGTAGTTTCCAAGAATGGTCTTCATGGCCTTCTTTTAGGTCCTCCCTGGGACACCTACAAGAGACTTAGCCAATAATATTTAGGATGATGAGTTGATCGCAAGTGGTACCATTTACTGGTTAGCCTCAATTTTCGAGCAACCCCATTTTTTTTTTTGGAGTGAATTGTAGTAACCAGAATCTATGCATGGTAGAAACCAGATCTCAAATCATGGCCAATGAGAATATCGAGCGACTTGAAGAAACATTGGATTCGTTCAAGGAACAACTGAATAGTATTCCAAAACGCTTGAACAATTCACCAAAGAGAATGACAGGTATCAATCGGAGGTGCCTAGTATTGATGAACACCTCGAAGGAGAATCTAGCCATCATTATCGCTTCCATGGAAATCACCAACATTCTGACCCTCAACCACCTAAGATGGACATGCATAAATTTAATGGCTTTAATCCAGCAGTATGGGGAGCACAAATGGAATAATATTTCACCCTGAATGATATCTATGATGATCAAACTAAACTACATGTGGGAGCCCTTTACTTGGACCAAGAAATTTAGCAATGGTGGTAGTGGCATCATAAATGTTATCTCGGAACAAAATGTGGCACATGTTCTCAAAAGCCCTTTGTGACCACTTTGATAGAGAATCTAATTTTTTGGGTCATCTCACTAAGCTCTAATAGATAGGCACAGTAAAAGACTACATTGCAAACTTTCAGACATTAGCCTTCAGAACGGAAGGTCTAGGAGATGAATTCTACTTGGAATGTTTCATCAGTGGTCTCAAAGAAGCCATCCAAGCACATGTTTGAATGCACCACCCTCCTACATGGATAGATGATTGCAAAAAGTCTGTCGAGGTAGAAATTGCCTTAGATAGCTAGTCTACTCGTCCAAATTTCATAGCCAAGGGGAGTTCCACTGAGGCTTAGGGCCCTACCCAAACACTTAAGGTTCAAAAGGTGTATCTAGCAGAAATGGCAGAAAGAAGAAAACAAGGATTGTGTTACTACATTGATGACAAATAATCCCAGAGGCATAAATGAAAGGAGCCAAAAATATTTCAAATTGATGTTACTGATCACAACTCATCTGAGGAAGCCCCACCCCTTGGGGGGACAAATGATGAAGTTGAGGAGATCCAGCAAGACAATGATATCATAGCTATGCCAGATGGACCAGTTATCTCGATACATGCTTTGGCAAGCATTTCTGTGCCCCAAACTCTCAAAATCAGAGGCTTTCTTAAACATTGTCGTGTAGTAGTATTGATTGATAGTGGAAGCACTCATAACTTTATCCATAAGAGAGTCGCCAAAGCTATTCATTGTTTTGTAAGGGTAGGCTCTAGTTTCTATATCCTTATTGCTGATGGGGGGTACAATGAAATGTGAAGGCCGATGCAAAAATATTAAACTTCAGATGGGAGACAACCACCTAAAGACCCACATGTTTGCTATTAACATGGGTGGTTGTGACATTGTCTTTGGTGCTAAATGGCTTCGCACACTAGCCCTAATCACAATGGATTTCCAGGAGTTATATATGAGCTTCAAGTAAAATGACCACATTCATACACTCCATGGAATACAGGTAGGTGCACCTTCTATCATCAGCTCATTTCGAATGGAAAATTTGTTGAAAAAAGCCCATCATGGATTCATCGCCTAGTTTAATGCCATCCAGGCCATAGAATCCACTCTTCATATTCATCCTGAGATGCAACAGGTCTTAAACCACCACCAGTAGGTATTTGACAAACCTAAAGAGCTTCCAACCTCTATAGGGGAACATGATCATAGCATCACTTTGGTCCCAGGGCCCCAACAGCCTATTGTGCGCCCATATGGATATCCTTTCATCCAAAAGAATGAAATTGAAAAAATAATCAAGGAAATCCTTGAAGCAGGTGTTATTCTTCCTAGCATCAATCCTTATTCATCACCAGTAGTCATGGTGCTAAAGAAATATGGGGAATGGTGCATGTGTCCAAACTTTCGAGCCCTCAACAAGCTCACTGTCAAAGAAAAATTCCTTATCCTAGTTGTTCATGATCTTCTTGATGAACTACATGGTGCTCAATTCTTTACCAATCTAGATCTTCGCTCTAGCTATCACCAAATATTCATGAAAGAACTAGACATTCACAAGACTATTTTCTGCACTCATGAAGGCCATTATGAATTCTTGGTCATGCCATTTAGTCTTTGTAATGATCCATCCACCTTTCAAAGCCTCATGAATCACCTGCTGAAACCATATCTTCGAAAATTTACCGTCGTTTCCTTTGATGAAATTCTCATCTATAGCCTAACCTGGGAAAAGCATCTTCATCATGTAGACCTCATCTTGCATCTGCTCTGGAATCACAAATTATTTGTCAAATTGTCCAAGTGCTCTTGTGGGTCATAAAGGGGTCAGGTTTGATCCCAAAAATATACAGGCATTGCAATATTTTCCCCAACCAAAAACCTTGAAGAGTTTGAGGGGATTCTTGGGTCTCACTGGCCACTATCACAAATTTGTCTGCAATTATGGTCACGTTGCTAGATCCCTCACTAACCTTCTCAAGAAAATATCGTTCCTCTAGAATGATGCAGCACAACAGGCATTTGTGGCTCTCAAACAAGCCATTTGTTCCACTCCAGTATTGGCACTACCCGACTTCACCAAATCTTTGTGATTGAATGTGATGTTTCAAGTACTTGTATTGGTGTTGTCTTAATGTAGGAAGGTCGACCCTTGGCTTTCACGAGCCAAAAAATGAGTGGGAAACATCTGTGACAATATACCTATGAGAAAGAGATGATGGCCATATTACATGTAGGATACCTATCAACCATACTTATTGGGACAACGTTTCCAAATCCGCATAGACCATCAAAGCCTCAAATATTTTTTGGAGCAACATTTATCATCACCACAGCAAAATAAATGGCTGGCCAAAATGTTGGGATATGATTATGAGATAATTTATAAGAAAGGGCGTGACAATGTAGTAGCGGATGCTTTATCGGGCCAATGTTAGGATGAAATCGCCCTGCTATCAATCTCTCTTCCCATTCTAGATTGGATTGAAGAAGCCCGCAAGGAATGGTTTTCACGCCCCTCTCTCTCCCAACTCATTGATAACATGATAGAAGATCCTAATTCCTCAATTGGCTACTCTTGGAAGGATGATTTTCTTCACTACAAGGATCGAGTAGTGATATCTCTGACATCCACCCTCAAAACTCGCATTTTGGCATAGTTTCACTCATCTCCCACTATCGAGCACGCAGGATTTCAGAAGACTTATGCTCGTACTCATAGTTATTTCTTTTGGACGGGAATGAAAAATGGCATTCTTACCTTTGTAGCTAAATGCAATGTGTGTCGACACCCTCAAAGGAGAAACAATCAAGTTACGAAGAACCTTACAACCATTGTTAATCCCTGCCTCTGTCTGGATGGATGTTTCTATAGATTTCGTTAATGGTCTCCCAAATTCGGGAAACAAATCATTCATCATTGTGGTTGTGTACCAACTTTATAAATATGGTCATTTTTGTGCTCTACCCCACCCATTTACCCCCACTTTGGTGGCTCAAGCTTTGATGGACCAGATCTTTAAACTGAATGGCATGCAAACTTCCATTGTGTCTAATCGTGACCCAAATTTCACAAGAAATTTTGGTAAGAAAATTTCAAGTTACAAGGCACCCAACTCCAACTAAGTAATGCCTATCATCCCCAAACTAATGGTCAAACTGAAGTAGTCAACAAATGTTTGGAGACATACCTAAGGTGCTTCACTTCAGAAAAGCAACATCAATTGGTAGAATGGCTACATTTAGCTGAATGGTGGTATAATACTAACTATCATGAAGCCACCAAGATGAATCCATACGATGCAGTGTATGGCCAACTCCCACCTTCACCTATTTCTTATACCCCTGGATGCTCTAAGGTGCAAGCAATTGATCAACTCCAACAAAATTGTGCCGCCATGCTAACTTGTCTCAAAGATAATCTCCATCAAGCTCAAAATCGAATGAAGCAACAAGCAGACTAATATCATTCAAAGCGCACATTTCAAGAAGGGGATAAGGTATTCTTGCAGCTGCAACCATAGAAGCAAACATCACTCAAAGAAAAGGGTTTCCAGAAATTAGTTCCCAAATTGTACAGACCTTATCAAATAATTCAACACATTGGAACAGTAGCCTAGAAGCTGGCCTTGCCACAAACTTCAAAAATCCATCCATTCTTCCATTTATCATGCCTCAAGAAAGTGGTGGGGAACAATTGCATAATTCAAACCAATCTACTCAAATTGGATGAGGAAGGTTCACTCTAGATCCATTCAAAGACATTTGCGTGACCATACGATCAAGGAAGTCCTTGTCAAGTGGAAAGACACCTCTCTAGAAGATGCGACCTAGGAATAAACCACTATTCTTCAGTAGTTTCCACAGCTTCAGCATTCAGGACAAGGCTGCTTTTGATGGGGGAGGGCATGTTAGGGTCCAACCCTAACCCCTTTATTTATGTAATAAGACCAATAGGGTCGAGTTATAGTCATAATTAGTTAAAGAGTCAATAAAGCCTATATTAATAATTGTAAGTGGTTGACCCGCATTTAGGAAAGGGATCACAATTAATTGCGAATGGGCCATAATTAATAAATAAAGCGGTTAAACCATGCTATGCAAGGGACCACTAGTCGTTAGGTTCTTGAAGGTAATTTAGCTATAAATTATCATATTTAGAAGGGAAATATCATCGAGTATTATTTTGTAATCAATCTCTACTCTTCTGGAGGTTTCCCCCTCGAAGAGGCAAGTGAACATTGCTTTTATCTTTGAATAATAAAATAATTGTTGTTTTTGTCATTTTATTCTATGTTCGAGGTTGTATTTCTTTGCATATTTGGTATTATATAATTTCTCGTAGGTCAAGAGCATAACAATAAAAGTAAAAACATTTTGATTCGCAATGGAGAAGCATAAGTCACAAGATTTAGTGAATTTTGTAGCCTCCTTATTAGTGTTAACTACTTCTTAGTCAAATTTATTTGACGTAACTTAGAAAACGTTTGTCAGTAGAAATGAGTGGGCCAATGATCTTGTGCAAATAGGTTAGATTCGGTGGGTTCCCTAATTCCAGTTAGAAAACAAGATGTCAGAATGGTACTCTCAAAAACTAATGGGCATCATGTTGGTAGAGTTTGAAAATGATTACTTCTGTAAAATTCCAGTTAATCAATTACCTTTTAATAAAAAAATTATTAACTATCAATTTCCCCTAAAGGTGCAAGGGTACACCGAAGGAATAGAAGATTTGGGAAGATCATCATGAAAAACTAAATCGCCAAATATGAAAACTCGTATATAAATATCGATATCGATCGTCATCTTGATTTTAAAAAAACGTTGAAAGCCTTTAATTAGTACATTTAAAAGTAAGATGATATGGTATACTTTGATAGTTGTCGTTGATTTTCTTTATTCTTTAGTTTTATTTACATAGCTTGGGAACATGCTAATTTAATTAGAAATTTGATTTTCAAGCATATACATTGATTTTTTAGCTAGAGCCATTCATTTTAAGGGTTTTTTTATTCTTTGACATTGCTTCCTCAACTTCAATCAACCTAGGTAATTTCATCTCCATGACATTCCTTTTTAGAAAAGGCTTTTCCTATCATTTTAAATATGGATTTAAATAGGTTGTTGTTGATTCATTAGATACCTTTTCTTTGTGGTTCTTCTCTTAAACCATAATGTATTAATAATATTTTTAAATTTCCATAAAAAGATTCCTATATATAATTAAATTTAAACTTTTTGAACCAACAATATCCCAATAAGAATTTCTTATCGCAGATTATAAAGTCGTTAAAGTAGATTGTAAAGTTTTTGGATTTTATTTTCTTTTTTAACCATGGTGAATCAATATTTTTTTGCATTAATTTGGGCAACCTTTAGGATCAAACGTATATCCAACAACCCACAAGCCAGACATACTAGAAACTATGATAGACCAGCCAAGGGCTGAGACCTACGAATACCATCGAAGACATCTATCATTCCAGTCTTACTATGACGAGTCATAATGTCCCCTTGTGGAAATTGAAACTGGGTGGCAGGGATAACATCCCAATGAGACCACCGCTCGATCATCCCAAGAGAAGACCTAAATCATAAGATTGTTAAGTATAGTTGAGTAACAAACATAAAGTACAAAGACAAGTTGGAAGTCCACATATATCTTTCTCTTTGCAATTATAACAAAGTTGTTTGGAGAATGAATAGGGGTAAGGGAAATCATTTGAAGTTTTCATTAGATTTCATTATGGAAGTTACGTTATTGTTTAATTTACATTAGATTGATTATAATAGGGTATACATTTTTAATTTTAATTATTTGAGTGTTTTTATATGTTATTAGAGAAAATTAAATGCTAAGTTTGAATTTTATATTAATAAGGAAAATGATTATTAAATTTGTTGGTTTGAAAAGTTGAAATTTAATTATATAAAGTAATTTTGTTATGGAAATTTGAAAATCTTATTAAAACATAATGGTTTAAGAGAAGAACCACAAAATAAAGGTATCTAATGAATCAACAACAACCAACTTTAAATCCATATTCAAAATGATAAGCATAACCTTTCCTAAAATGAAATTCATGGAGATGAAATTACCTAGGCTGATTGAAGTTGAGGAAGCAACATCAAAGCATTGAATTAACCCTAAAAAAGAATGGCTCTAGATGAAAACTCAATGTATATGCTTGAAAATCATTTTTCCAATCAAACTATCATGTTATCAAGCTATTTAAATAAAACTAAAGATTAGAACAAATTTGTGACAACTATCAAAGTATACCATGTCATCTTACTTTTAAATGTAATAAAACTTTTAACATTTTTTTTAAAACTATATGGAGATCGATATGATCTTTATATAAGAGTTTTCATATTTAATGATTTAGTTTTTCAAGATGATCTTCCTAGACCTTCTATTTCTTTAGTGTATTGTTGCACCTTTAGGGGCAATTGCTAGTTTAATAAAGGTGAAGGACAATCGATCTCTTGGTGAATCATTGTGTAGAAATGATTAAATTCCAAAGAAGTTAAGTACATCATCAAGTCAAAATGAAATGAAGGCATACGGAAGATCTTTCCCAATATTTTAACTAAAAATCTCAAGTATTTTTACATATCACTGAAATGAGGTCCGAAAAAGCATCTTTGCTCCATTGAAAAGATGTATATTTGATATACACATACAAAAATCAAGTTAGAAAATTCAGTACATTTTTTCAATAAGGTTGTGAATGGAACATGAGTGTCTCCATGACTATAAATTTGTTCGTTCTGTGGAAAAATATCTAAATTTTAACCTTCAAAACTTTCATGGAAATCAAAGAAAAAGGCATATCTTTCTATTCTTCTGGCGCATGGGCGCTAGTGTCATGGGGGTGGGCGATATGAATCGTTCCTCTTCCTTCTAAGAAGATGAAGAGAATCTCTGAACTGATTCCTCTCTTACAATCTCAATCCACCAAACTGACAACACTTTCCCACCTGTTCTTCCGCAAACAATGGATTGTACTAATGATTTTCTTCTTTTCAATGAGTCTATGTTTCACACACAATAATACAATTCATTTACACTTCAAACATTGTAGAGATTTTATTCGTATACATTACAATATGAGAAAAATATTGAAAGACAATCAATCCAAATGGGATCTAAAAAGGCCAAAAATTCAAAGTCTTCAAATTCGAAAAATAAAGTTCCACTGCATAGAGCTCGAAAAAATGAATCCAACACAACTTGTACACGCGAAATTGAGTGTGTATGCAGAATTTATTCAAAGTCAAAGTTTTGTTCTAAGCGGGTCAAAATTCAAAGTCAGAGTGCTTAAATCATGGTTCCAAAAAGAACGGTTTGAACAGTAAAAGTTCCAACTCATGCTTCCAAGAATGAACCCATTAAGAGGCCACCATGCAACCCTATCAATGGGAAATGCACCACTTATTTTTATTCATCAAAATTATTGTTATGGATCTGACCATCCTCGGACAGATTCAAGGTGAAGAGCTCTCAACACCAAATCCACTCATTCACCATTACACCATTATTTTTTTCATGTTATAACTGTTGGAACTAGCTTCAATTATTTTGTAATGGTTGTTATATATTAAAAAAAGGTGGTGGGTGTGGTAGATCCCTCCATATCTAGCAGCTCCGCCAATGCTTTCCATGCCTCGCTAAGTCTAGAGGCACCCATATTATAACTGACGCAGGGATAAGGCTTTTGGAATGGACCACAAGCAATATATTATATATATTGTAATGTGGATAGGTGTGGAACCAATGAGCGGTGGGAAAGGTTGGACTCGCCAACACTATTTTTAATTTTTTTGATTATATGTTATTCGTATCACAACAACCCGACAGGGAGTTCGGGATTTGACCCCTCAACCCTTGACATTTTATTATAAAAAATTGACCAACGCACCAAGGATGTAGAAGTTAGATTTTTATGTAACAAAAAGAATTTTTATGCAGAGACAATGACAGACCAAGGAGATAAAGAAACTTGGGAGGCCCATTCTAAGAGATCTAGGAGGCCTTTTTGAGTGTAGTTAGTTGCGTTGGAATCCTAAGGTCGAGAAAAACACAATAGGACTAGTCGAGAATATAATTGATCTATTTTTTTTATATACTTTGATGAATTTTAACAATTAATAAAGAGGCCCGTCCATTGAATACCGGACCCGAAGATGTAGGCTTTGAGATAGTCGAACTCAGTTATTAATTTCTGGTGTTGTTTTCTTGTGTGCATGTTATTTATTTTCTATAAGTTATCTTCAATTTTCACATTTCATTTAATTAAAGGTTTTTAATGTTGACTTAAATACATATAAAATACCTTTAAAAGTTTGATAAACCAAGTATCAATTTAAGTATTGGGATCCATATCAACAATAAATTGATACGATATACCTTGCGTTCAAGTGTGAGGAGAACCAATCCTGTAGCACTCGTGAGAAGGACTTCGTTCTTCAGATGGGAACAATAGTTGTCCACTCTGAAGATAAGCTTTCTTCTTGGATCGTACATATTGAAGCCATTACAGTTGAACACCAAAGATTTATTCCAAAATGTTAATGACATGAAGAAGTCCTTGCAGAACTTATCGTTGATTACAACATGCCCTGTGAGTTCTCGGTTGTCTCGGTGAATCTTGGAGATATTTTTTTATGAGAATATTGAACACCAAGGCAGGCAAGTGAGGCAGGTATAGGATGAAGGAAATAATAAAAGAGTAGAAAGGAAACCAAGGCTCATGGCTCCTTCATGCTTGATCATTTATATCAAAATTGTTATAGGACTTGTATTCTATTCGAATAAGTATCTTAGTAAAGAAAACCCTATACAATTTTTTTTTGAATGGTTGGTGCTTTGGTTTGATCATGAAAGGATTCTTTTCATAAATCTTAGGGGTTTCCTTCATAATATCCCTTTTGCATTATCCATCCATCATATCATTATATGTAAATAGATTAGGAGCCACATCAAGGGCATGCATTGTTCTAAAAATGTCACTTGTTGGGCATGCATAATGTCTTCCTTCCATAGACCAGAGATAAGAATGTTGTAAGTAATAATTGTGGGATCAGTCTTCTTCTTTTTCATTTCATCAAATAATTCAAAGGATTTATGCAGCTTACCTTCCATGCAATTAGAATTAATCAAGGTATTATAAATATAAACATGACACTATCTTTTCATACACACTCCAAACCAGGTCTAAAAATGTCACTTGTTGGGCATGCATAATGTCTTCCTTCCCACTCCAAACCAGGTCTACTCTATCCATTTTGAGTAATGCACACAAAACGGTGTTATAGGCTTGAACCATAGGCATAAATATTTAATTGTTAAATTCATAAATATTTATATAACATTGAAATTTATTAAATTCATTTCATAACACCTGCTTAGATGAGGGGCATATGTATTTCTTCACTTATATATATATATTATATAGTATATATATATATATATATATATATATATTATATATATATTATATTTATATATATTATATATATATATATATATATATTATATATATATATTATATATATTTATATATAATAACCAGGTGCAACCCCTGGAATATTTCCACTAAGGATTTTACTTCCATAGATATCAAAAGATATATAAGGATTATCCACGGATATGTCAATCTTCGTTCTTTGGTGAGGGCATGCATCGGTTTCATCTCTACAACAATGCAGTGCCAGAATGGGAAATGGCTCCAAGAACTCTAAAGGAAACAAACCCATATGCTTATCAATCATAGATAACATACTTCCATATTGATACACCATATTCACATGTAAACCAACACAATTAGCTAAAAGTTCTAGGGAAAGCAGTAAAGCTATAACTTCCTCCCTCATTCCAGCACAAAGTTGATAACACTAAAGTGTTATAAAATAAATTACAGTGGAAAAACAAAGTGAAAAAAAATCCAATATTCTGTACAAAATATGAATGTCCAAAAAAATGAAAGAAAAAAATGGAGAGATTAAAAAAATGGATGAAGGTCATATTGATAAGAACATGTACCTCCCTGACAATGTCCTTTCCATGTGAAATAGGTTCCATGTTTGTCAAAAGCTTAAGAAGAACCACACCAAAACTACATACATCGCTCTTAGCATCAATTGGTGAGTCAAGAAGTAGTCTAGATCCAAATAGCCTTGCAAAACAATAAATATATAGTTATCCATTGCTCGCGAATATAATAAAAAGCTATAGAAATCATATGCATATATCATGTCAGGATTTGCATCCTACCACGGTGTCTTTCAGTACAGTTGATACATGATCTGGATATTAACCTTCTATATATGGTAATAAAGAAATCCTTTAGAATATGAAATCTGTAACATGCAACTCTAGTAGCTGGCTGAAGGCAGTTGAAACCGGACCACTAAAGTTATTTCCGAAGATATCCAAATACTTGAGTCTTGGGAGCTTAGAGATGAAGTCTAAGAGTTGTCTAATCCTGCACGTGGTAGAAAATGATTCACTAGAGGTTGACAAAATCTGAACGATTTAATTGGCCAAATTGGCCCAAGAAAAGGCCACAAAGGAACACCTTCGATGGAAAAATAAGAATCATATCATTTTAATCTTTATCCTAGTTAGGAAATTGGGGTAAGGGAAATTATCTTGTGACTTTGTAAATGTATAAGGCAAGACTGATGTTTGGTCAATTTAGTGTTCCTAAATTGATGTCATTAATTGTCAACCCGGGGCTCGTAAGCTGATGAAGTGAAGG
>APFE031350192.1:136707-161314 GCA_000404065.3 Pinus taeda
GTATAATCACTTTTTCATTTTCAAGCTATATTTTGCACGAAAATTTTGTTTTCACTGCCATTTTTAAAACATGTTCAAAATTATCCCTAAAAAAAAACATTATTCCAGTATACCCACTTTTTGTTTTTAGCACTGTTTTTGATGTTTTTTTGGCATTTTTTGGCCAGAGTTCCCGTTTTGAGTTTATAGTTCCCATTTCAAAGTTTACATTGTTTTTTGTTTTTTACATTACACTTTTCGAATCTCAGCCAGCAGACCGAGAGTGCCAACA
The DNA here is from genome assembly GCA_000404065.3 of Pinus taeda. Lineage (NCBI taxonomy): Eukaryota > Viridiplantae > Streptophyta > Pinopsida > Pinales > Pinaceae > Pinus > Pinus taeda. The sequence continues at coordinate 136,979 of APFE031350192.1, forward strand.
AGAAAATATCCAAGTGTTGAAAAAACCAAGCATGTCACCAAGAATCAAACACTACGTGCGTGCTAATAAAGAAGAAGAAAAAGTGCTCCCACGAAGAGAACTTATGAATATCAGATGCATAACACATCCAATAAAGAGATGAACACATTTCCATATATACGTTTTAAAAAATATTTTAGTGTTGGAACTTGGCAGGTTCATGCTTCTTCATGGGACCAATATAAATGTATTGTTTCAATGTCGTTGGTGGTAGATTTATGCAACATATTTGATCATTTAATTTTAATAGATTTCCATTTTCTTTTCCTACAGAGAATTTGCTCTTTATATCTGCTAGAGTTATTCGGACATTCTTTAGGAACTAGCAGGCATGCAAATTTATATTTTTAAATTCCTACTTATTCTCATCATTTGGAAGTTGTTCGTATGCATCTATGCTCAGAGAAGACAACTTAGCTTCAAAACGTTTGTAAGACAAAAAAAGTCAAATTTTAGAAAATATGGAGCTAATAATAAATTCCCTATGGTGTCAGAACATTTTTTTCTTGGGTTTCCGTTAAGCAATAGCATTAGAAAGTCATATATTCTTCAAATTGGTGAGGGACCTTCAGCCCAAGGCAACAGTGGCTTCATGGGATTAAATATTCCTATTCCAATGGTGGCAAATTTATGCAACATATTTGATCATTGAAGTTTAATAGATTTTCCTTTCCATTGCATTCATATCCTCCAAATTCAACTGAATTTCTTAATGTTGTTGCAATCTTTCCTAAAAGCTTCCTATTTCTAGCACAATCTGTTTCCACCACAATTTGAATGAAGATGGAACATTAGCATTAAGAATTTCTAAAGCGAGTTTGCCCTTATTTTGTTATAGCTTTAGGAAATAAATTAGGTTTTATTAACATATTCCTAATTATTCACTGCATATCTCTGTACACAATGTAGGTTCATTTGGAAGGGCATAAGTCTAAATACAAAGAGCAGTTTTCCCTTGTTTATTAACCGTTCGGTTAGGTTGTGCCAAGCCCATGAATTTAATATGGGTTCATTGCAAACCCATGAATTTAATATGGGTTTGTTGCAAACCCATGAATTTAATATGGGTTTGTTACAAACCCATGAATTTAATATGGGTTCGTTGCCAGCTGAAGAACACTTGGATTATCCACAAGCGAGGAGACATGAGTTTGTAGTAGAAAACTATCACTAGTTGCTTGTACATGATCCTTATAGATGGTAAGCTTTGTTTGAGTTTAATTTTCAAAAATTCTTAGGTGTTCACTGTTTGACAAAAACCAGCCTCATCACTCAAACTCATGGCAATTTGAAGTGGTGAGAATGGGAAAGGCTTATCACTTGAGAAGCACCATTTTGACTTTAAATCTGAAAATGTATCTTATTTTATCTCAATGAAAGAAATTTCTTTTTTTCTCCCTACAAAAAGCAATTTAATTTGATATTGGAATTTGATAAACTATTAAATCAAAATAGGTTCCAAAATATTTGAACCCCTTCAAGAGTTGGGCTTTGGTTTAACATTATGCTTTGTGTTGCAGGTACTACACACCTAGGACCTTCATTACTAGCACATGCGAACACTTAGTTAGAGCATGGCACTACTCACAAGATCCTTTCTACATGATTTACTCCCTGATTTGCTCCTTTATTCCACAACTGGCTAGTTCTTCTACATGATTTACTCCATGATTTTCTCCTCATTTCACTCTGCAACTGGCTAGTTCTTCTGCATGATTTACTCCCTGATTTGCTCCTCCTTTCACTCTGCAACTGGCTAGCTCTCTATGAAAGTTGTTGTAGGTGTTGAGTCCTCTCATTGATCACCACTATGGTGCATTAACTTGAGATATTCACCCAATAATGCTATATCATGAGGATTATAACCTATTTTCTAAATGAATCATTTTTTTTGTTCTTTCGATTTCCTTTTAGTGTTTTTGCTCTGCAAAGCTGTGTGTTCAACCTTTACTATCTAGATTCATTTGTGCAGGTTTTCTAACACATTTACATGGTATCGAAGCCCACAGGTTGCTAGGTAAAACTTGCACCAGTATTTTATTTGCAGGTATTACAGCTTGGAGATTGAAGATCGACAGAAAAATGGAGTTTCCCAAAGCATCGTTCCTAACACCATACAACTATCATGAATGGAAGGACCAAACAGCTCGATACCTTCATTAGAAAGGGTTTTACAGGATTACCATGGTTGCAGAAGTAGAACCCACTTCAGCCATAGAGAAATCTAAGTACCTCAACTGCATTGATGAGGCCCACTAATCCATATGCATGTGCATCTCCCCAAAGTTGCAGTTTCATCTATCTGCCTGCAATACTCCCAATGAGATTTAGAAAAAGGTTGAAGAACTCTACGAGAAATAATATGAGATGAAAGGACATCTGGTCAAAGTGGAGCTGCTCTCATTGGATCCACGGAACTATGATAGAATTCAAGACTTCTTCACCAAATATAATGATCTGTTGCTACAACTCAAGGGTTGTGGAATTGACAAATCCAAGGAGGAGAGTCGCCAAGTTCTCTCTATTATGTCAAAGCTCAAACCAGAATACTCTGTCTTTGTGTCCACATTTCATTCAGTAATTCTCACAATAGGTAAATCCTACACTATGCCTTTTCTCAAAGAGTTCATGGAGTCCCTTAATTTTGAGCAAGATAAACTCATTAGCATGGGGAAAATCAAACCTCCAAAAGTGCATGCACTTGTTGTGCATGATGGAAGCCACAATTAAAATCACAGATCTAATTCAAATAAAAAAAATCCGCAGCAAAATGAAAATGGAAAAGTGCATTCCCATCCAAAGAAGGAAGGGTACACCAAGCCCTTCAATGACTCCTGCGGCTCCAAAAATGAGAAAGGGAAGAAAGGAGACAAATGCACCTACTGTCACCAAGGATTCCATCTAGAATCCTCCTGCATGAAGAAACAAATCGACCAAATGGAAAAAATCTTTCAGAAGCACAACCTTGGGGACCACATCCCTCGGGGCGCCAAGAAGAAAACTAAGGATCTGACACACGGGAAAGGTAACAATTTTCATGATGTAGTTGCAATTAATTCTTCCTCTGATGCATGGATTATAGATTCTGGTACATCACATTATATGGTTGCTTCAAAGGAAGTATATTCCTATTTGGATGCATGCAAAAGACCCCCATCTTCATGGGAGATGACTCACCTATTGAGGTCACCGGAAAAGGTAGAGTGGAACTTTTACACGGAAGCTTTGAAGATGTGCTTCATGTTCCAAAACTTTTGGTAAGCCTGCTTTCAATTTATTAGATCACTCATTCAGGTATCGAAAGAGAGTGGAATTCATTCCAAATGTAGTGAACATATATGACATACATAGCAGCTCCAAAAGTGCAACTGGTGAGGTAAACAATGGAGCCAAACTGTATACATTTTCTGAATTTATTGAATATGAATCCTCCTTATTGCTTACGCATGTTGATGATAGTAATAGGATTTGGCATGAGAGGCTTGGTCACTTAAATTATAGGTATATGCAGAAGCGAAGCAAGCATGAGATGGTGGAAGGCTTGCGAAATATCAGTTTCTCCAAAGGAATCCGTGAAGGGTGTGTCCTTCACAAGCATCCTAGAGAAACGTTTGACACTGACAAGACTCACAAAGCATCCTCTCATCTAGATCTAATCCATAGTGATCTCATGGGGCCTTTTCCTCATCCTTCCATCAACAAAGCAAGGTATGTGCTTACACTTATTGATGATTTCTCACGGTATACTTGGGTGTATCTTCTCAGGGCCAAATCTGAAGTTTTTGCGCACTTTGAAGAATTCAAAGCATTTGTTGAGACACAGTCAAAGAGAAAGATCAAAGCCCCCTCGTATAGACAATGGGGGCGCAATATGTTAACATAGCACTTCAGAACCTTTGCCTTGAGTCTAGCATATAGTTGCATCACATAGTTCCATACACTCTGAAATAGAATGGAGTTGCTGAGAGAAAGAACCGATCTCTCAACGAGATGGCTTCCTGCATGTTGCATGCTAAGTCACTGCCTCATAAGCTATGGGATGAAGCACTTAATTGTGCTAATTACATCCAAAATAGATCTCCTCATAGGTCTGTCAAGCATCAGACCCCCCCCCCCCCTTTGAGGCTTGGAGCAGCACTAAACCGGAGGTCATCCACTTCCGCGTTTTTGGCTCTTGATTTCCTCTACGAACAAGCTCATCATTGAGTGAAGTGTCAAATTTGAGGAAAGTCTCTCACATGCACCTCAATTGCCACATGCAGACACCTTTTATCTACCTCATGTCCAAGATGATGACTCAATACACTCAGATGCAAATACAGAGCTTGCAGATGCCGAGGTAGAGCATGCAGATGCAGAGACAGATTCTTCAGATACAAATCTAATGCATGCATATGATGATCCACATTCAAGCCCAGATTCGAGTTCCAGCAGTGAATCAACTTCCCCTGTCATAAATCGAAGAACAAGGAGCTTAAGTGAGATATATGCACAAGACCATGCAGCGAGTAGAAATGGTCTTATGGGGGATAATTCTAATCCGCAGAGGATTAGCTCAGAGTTTATTGAGCCTCCTCTTGCCCTCACTCCCACAGGACCAAGAGTGCTACAGATGGGCAAATCACCAAACAGAAAGCTAGGCTAGTAGCCAAAGGCTTCTAGCAAGTGCATGGCATTGATTATGATGAGACCTTTGCTCCAGTAGAAAAGATGGATTCCATACGCCTTGCACTTTCCATTGTGACTGTCTAGGGGTTGGAAGTACATCAGATGGATGTGAAGAATTCCTTTCTTCACGGAGACCTATTTGAGGAGATCTACATGGAGTAGCCACATGGTTTCACTCAGATTCATCTTTAGTCTGCAGAATGAAGAAGTCTCTCTACAGCCTTAAGCAGGCCCCGAGAGCTTGGTATGCAAAGATGGATTATTTTCTCTTATCACAAAACTTCAAAAGATGTAAGTCTAATCCAAATGTTTACATGCTCAGGACACATGATTCTCTTCTTATCTTAGTTTTGTATGTGGATGATCTTCTGATCACCGAAATATCAGCCTCAGCCATTGCTGCAATCAAGAGGGCCTTGCATGATAGGTTCTTGATGATGAAAATGGGTCCATTACACTTCTTTCTTGGTCTTAAGATCAACCAGGATGCCACAGGCATCAAACTCTCTCAGGCCAAGTATGCACGGGATCTCCTCGAGAGATTTCACATGACTGACTGCAAGCCAGCACTGACTCCTTTTCTGTCTAGGGTCCACCTTGAGGATGGAGGTGATGCTCCATTAGTTGACATTACTCTCTACTGATAGCTAGTGGGGAGCTTACCGTACCTCACCCACTCCAGACTAGATCTCTCATATGAAATAGGTGCAGTTTCCAGATACATGTAAGAGCCACATGAGCTGCATTGGAATGCTTCGAAGCACATCCTCTGATATGTGTAGGGTACCATAACCTTCGGGATTCACTATGCAACATGCACTGCATTGAATCTTCTTGGCTTCATAGATTCTGATTAGGCGAGCGATAGAATTGATCACAAGTCCACCTCTGGATATTCACTCAGTCTAGGGTCTGGCCCTATCTGTTGGTTGAGCAAGAAGCAAGTTTATTTTTCTCTCTCTTCAGCTCAGGCCGAGTATAGAGGAGTAGTCAACATCATCATTCAGGTTCTGTGGCTACAGCACTTCCTCACTGAGTTGGGCGTCTAGTTCCACCAGCCCACTATCATCTGGTGTGACAACCAAAGCACTCTCAAATTTTGCAAGGATCCAATACAACAGTAATGGACGAAGCACATAGAGATCCATATGCACTACATCAGAGACTTAGTACATGGTCGGGTCATTTATTTGCAGTTCTGTCCTTCAGCAGAACATACTGCAGACATCTTCACCAAGACATTCACTGAGGAGAAGTTTCACTCTATGCGCGTGTTGGGTCCCTATAATACTAGTGATTACCCCATTACTATTGTATTTATACCCCTTATTAATATTTTTTTGCCCCTATTGTCCCCATTTTGTTATTACTATGCCCCATAGAATCCCTCTATTCTTAATTTTGTGGCTTTATATTATTATTATTAGGTCGGTTGGGTTATATTATGACTCCTTAGACTCCTATATATAGAAAGGAGGTTTTCTCATTTGAATCATCGAAGAATTGTTCATTTATGTAATGTAAAGGAGGTTATCCCCTCGAAGAGGCTGAATTCTAAGGCGTTGATCTATCTTTTCTATCCTTTTCTTCAGCTGGTTACATAACATTTGGTATCAGAGCTTTTTATTCTAGGGTTTTGCTGCTCCAAACAGGTCATCGTGGAATTTTTTCTATAAAATTTTTTCTACGACGTTTCAGAAGTTGAAAAAAAACACATTTGAGAAGACATCGCGCTAAATCTCGAGTCCAAATTTCAGAGCTTTTTTCATTATATTTGCGGAGATATGATCTAAGGAAGTTGGGCTTTTTGCGGACTCCTGGATTACATTCCAAACAGGTGACCTAGGGAAAATCGTCATAACTTTTTCATTGAGCATTGGATTGAAATTTCATAAGAAGGTGCAGAAAGAAGACAAACTATAGTTTCTTATATATATTTTTCAGAGCTAAAGGTCGAAACAGTGACTCGTGTCACGTCATACAAGTTCGCTCTACTGAACTAGTCTATAATCAGGTCACTGTGGGAGATTTCGCATAACTCTTCCTTGGAGAATCCAATTTGGATCAGACTGGTGTCATTGGAAAGAGAACACAGAGGGCTACCATAGGTCACAATTTCAGAACTGGATGATATGAAATTACAGAGATACGTCAGATTCAATATCGGGCTCCTAGAAAGTGAAAAAAGGTGTGTAGTTTTTTTAAAATTTTTGCATAAGATTGGTTTGAAAAATTAGTTTGAAGTAATTCAAAGGGAATAGTAAAACATTATTATTGGTAATTGATACCCCGAAGAAAGAAAATATAAAAACCTAGTAGGCAACATGAAAGCTCTAGCATGACCCATGAAGAAATGCAACATGATATATCAAAATTACGAGACCAAGTGCAATAATTCTCACTTGCACAAAAAGGAATAGAATCTAAGATGGATGGTTTAAAGAAAGATGTAGAAGCTAAGATGGATGGTTTAAAGAAAGGTGTAGAAGCTAAGATGGATGATTTGAAGATAGATTTGAAGACATACATGGATGAATTGAAGATAAATATGAATAAGTTGCTACAAGAAATGGTCACTAATGGTGAAAGGGTAGTAAAGGAAACTCATGATGACAACAAAAGAAATGTCAATCATGATTCCATAGACTCTAATATTTGATTGAAGACCCACCGTATTCCAAAAATCGATATGAGGAAGTTTGATGGCAAGGATCCCGCAACATGGATATTACAGATGGAGTAATTTTTCGATCTCAATAACGTGCAAAAAACACAAAAGGTACGTATTGCAACTTTATATTTGGAACCAAATCAATTTGTATGGTATCAATGGCTTTTCTCTCGTAAACAATTTATCACTTGGGCAATTTTTACAGAAGAATTGATATCACATTATGAGGATACAAAAAGCAACACTTTTTTTAGTCAATTGATAAGTCTCAAACAGAAGGGTTCAATAATGGAGCACATTGAGGAGTTCCAAAAATTGAACATAACGGTAAAATATATTCCAGAGGAGCATAGGATTTATGTTTTCATAGGGTCTTTAAAGGATAATATCCAACATGTTGTTCGCCTTTGGGAACCTGATTCATTATAGAAGGCATTTAGGTTAGCAAGAAAAATGGAAAGCAAAATTATGGTAACCAGGAAACATACCACTCACAACAATAAAGACTGAAGTGTTTTTTCCCTTAGTCTTCCACAACCTATAAGGTTGATGCCACAACAATTGGAAGAAAAAAGAGCAAAAGTGCTTTGTTACAATTGTGATTGCAAATACACTAAAGGTCATAAGTGCGTTGAGAAGAAATTATTCTACATAGATTGTGAAGCGGAAGAAGAAAAGGAGCAAGAAAGGTCAAAAGAAGAGGATATACTCCAAGAACAAAGCCTAGGTAAAGAAGAAATGAATCCAACCATATCTTGTAATGCATTGGCTGGAATTACCACTCCTCAAACCATAAAGATAGAAGGACAAATCAAGAAGAAAAAGGTAACAGTGTTGATTGATTCAGGAAGCACCCATAATTTTATTCATTGTAAGGTAGCAAAAGAATTGAATTGCTTCCTATATCCAGTACCAGAATGTCAAGTGATGATTGCAATGGAGGAACAATAAATTGTTGTGAAAAGTGCCATAATATCAAGCTATCCATGGGAGAATATGTATTTACTAGCCCAATGCTTTCCATTCCAATGGGAGGTGCCAATGTTGTACTAGGAGTCCAATGGCTACAATCCCTGGGTCCAATAGCTTTTAATTTTCAAGAACTTTTCATCAAATTTTCTGTAGAAGGAAACGAAGTTGAATTAAGGGGTATTGCAGGGAAACCAGGAAAGATAATCAGCTCTAATGGTATGACAAAGCTTCTAAACAAGGAACAAGTGGGTGTAATTGCACAATTATGTTCACTAGATGTTTCCACATCAGAATCATCTATTTCTCTAGATCTCCAAAAAGTCTTGGACAATCATTCCAAGGTATTTGAGACTCCCAAAGGTCTCCCACCTATGTGTGATCATGATGATGCTATTCATTTGATTCTAGGAAGTGTTCCTCCAAAAATCAGGCCGTACAAATATCCTTATGCCCAAAAGAGTGAAATTGAACGTATGGTTGCAAAAATGCTAGAGGATGGTATAATTCAACTGAGTCAAAGTTCTTTCTCTACTCTAGTAGTATTGGTGCACAAGAAGGATGGATCATGGAGCATGTGTCCGGATTATAGGGAGCTCAACAAGCTCACTATTAAAGATAAGTTTCCCATTCCTCTCATTGATGAATTACTGGATGAATTGCATGGATCAATTTACTTCACGAAGTTGGATCTTCGTTCAGGATATCATCAAATCAGAATGAAGATTGAGGACATTTCGAAAATAGCATTTAGAACTCATGAGGGTCATTATGAATTTTTGGTCATGCTGTTTGGCCTTACCAATGCACCTTCAACATTTCAAGGTTTGATGAATTCCATTTTCAAACCATTCCTTAGAAAATTTGTGTTAGTATTTTTTCATGATATACTAATCTACAACAAGTCTTGGAAGGATCATGATGAACATGTTGATAGGGTGCTAAAACTATTGGAGGAGAAACAATTATATGCAAAAAGATCCAAATGTTTCTTGGGAGTCCAAGAGGTGGAAAATTTGGGTCATATTGCATCTCATGAAGGAGTTAAGGTAGACCCTATCAAAATTAAAGCCATTAAGGAATGGAAAATCCCCACATCCATAAAGCATCTCAAAGGATTTCTCGGGTTGACAGGGTATTATCGCAAGTTTGTTAAGAATTATGGGAGAATAGTAGCACCTCTACAACATTATTGAAGAAAGATGCATTTTCATGGACTCCGGAAGCAACAAAGGCCTTCGAACATCTTAAAGAGGCAATGTGCCAAGCATCGGTCTTAGCTACACTGGGCTTCAAAAAAACCTTTATTATGGAATGTGATGCTTCAAGAAATGGAATTGGTGCCGTTCTAATGCAAGATGAAAGACCCATTGCTTTTGAAAGTCGTACAATCAAGGGAAAGTTTTTACGCAAAGCTATTTATGAGAAGGAAATGTTGGCAATACTCCATGCACTTAAGAAATGGCGACCCTACCTAATGGGAAGACACTTCAAGGTAAAAAAGGATCATGATAGCCTTAAATACTTTTTAGAAAAAAGATTATCCTTTGAAGAGCAACAAAAGTGGTTCACAAAGATGTTGGGTTATGAATTTAAAATCATCTACAAAAGAGGGAAGCAAAATGTGGTGGCAGATGCACTCTCAAGAAAGGATGAGGATGTGGAAGCATTGTTGTGCGCCATTTCTATTATCCAACCATATTGGATAAACGAAGAAAGGGAGGATTGGAAGAATGAAAAACAAGTGTGGGCACTTATTCGAAAGTTACAACAAGATTCTAGTACGTCTGATACATTTAGATGGAAAAATCATTCGTTATGGTACAAAGATCACTTATACCTATGTAAGAATTCCCAGCTAAAACAAAAGATTCTTATGGAATTGCACACTTCTCCCTTAGCAGGGCACTCAGTATTTTTAAAAGTTTACCACAGGGTTAAGAAGGAATTTTTTTGGGATGGCCTTAAATCAAATATTCAAAAGTTTGTGGTGGAATGTTTGGTTTGGCAACAAAATAAAGTTGAAACAATTAAGACACCGGGTCTATTACAACCTTTATCCATTCTAAGCCAACATTGGGAGGAGGTTTTAATGGATTTTATCACATGTTTATCCAAGTATGAGGGAAAGAGTGTCATGATGGTGGTAGTTGATAGACTTACCAAGTACATACACTTTTGTGCATTATCGCATCCATTTAAAGCCAGTACAGTTTCTACTGCATTTATGGAAACAATTCAAAAGCTACATGGAAACCCAAAGATTATTGTAAGTGACAGAGATCCCATTTTCACTGGAAATTTTTGGACAGAATTATTTTCTTGTCTTGGTACTCAGTTAGCTCATAGCTCATCTTATCATCCTCAATCTGATGGGCAAACTGAGATAGTAAACAAATGTTTGGAAGGATATCTTCATTGCTTTGTATCTGATAAACAGACATAATGGGTTAAATGGTTGCCTCTGGCGGAATGGTGGTATAACACTTCCTTCCATACAGCAACAAAAATGACCCCATTTTTGGCATTTTATGGGTATCAACCACCATCCATCACATCATATTTAAGAGAAAATTCTAAGGTTCAGGCAGTGGAACATCACATCGAACATCAACAACAAGTCTTCCAACTCCTAAAGGATAACCTCGTGTTGGCACAGAATAGAATGAAACAACAGGCAGATCAACATCGCAGCGAAAGAAGTTTTGATATAGGTCATTGGGTATTCCTACGGCTACAACCATATAAGAAAATGTCCCTCAAGAAAGCTAAGAAGGATAATAAATTATCACCAAAGTATTGTGGTCCGTACAAGGTGTTGCAAAAAATCAGTACTATGGCATACAAATTGGAGCTTCCTACATCTTCTCGATTGCACCCAGTTTTCCATGTTTCATGTTTAAAGAAGGTTATAGGCGACAAGCTCCCAGTTCAAACTATATTTCTAGAACTTGATGAGGAAGGAAAAATTATATTGGAACCAGAAGCAATCACTTAAATAAGAACTCGACAGCCACGAAATCGATCAATTTCGGAGTATCTTATCAAGTGGAAGAACTTACTTGCTGAAGATTCCACATGGGAGGATGAGAATTTTATACAAAAGTATCCAGAACTACTCAAGCATTGAGGAAAACACTTTTTTGAAGGAGTGGGGCATGTTGGGTCCCTATAATACTACTGATTACCCCATTACTATTGTAATTATACCCCTTATTAATATTGTTGTGCCGTTATTGTCCCCATTTTGTTATTACTGTGCCCCATAGAATCCCTCTATTGTTAATTTTGTGGCTTTATATTATTATTATTAGGTCGGCTGGGTTATATTCTGACTCCTTAGACTCCTATATATAGAAAGGAGGTTTTGTCATTTGAATCATTGAATAATTGTTCATTTATGTAATGTAAAGGAGGTTTCCACCTCGAAGAGGCTAAATTCTAAGGTGTTGATCTATCTTTTCTATCTTTTTCTTGAGCTGGTTACATAACAGTGCGACTGTTTTGGAGTGAAGGACACAGTTACTTAGAAATTGTCTTTTCATCCTCTTTTCTTTTGATTACATTGTATTTTAACGGGGGGTTTTCCCATGAGGTTTTCCCTCTTTCCTCAATTTTAGTATAAGTTGCACTATATTTTGGGTGACCTTTGGCCTTATTTGCCAGGGCCCATTTTCTATTTTTCCCCATATTGGTGTTCAGGGGGGGTGTTGGAGGTACTACACACCTAGGACCTTCATTACTGGCACATGCAGACACTTAGTTAGAGCATGGGACTACATGCAAGATCCTTTATTCATGATTTACTCATAGATTTTCTCCTTCTTTAAATCCACAACTGGCTAGTTATTCTGCATGATTTACTCCACGATTTTCTTCTCCTTTCACTCCGCAACTGGCTAGTTCTTTTGCATGATTTACTCCCTACTTTTCTCCTCTTTTCACTTCAAAACTGGATAGTTCTCTCTTAAACTTGTTGTAGGTGCTCAGTCCTCTCACTGATCACCACTATGGTGCATTACCTTTGGATCTTCACCTAGTAATGCTATATCATGAGAATTGTAACATATTTTTTAAATGAATCATTCTTTTTGTTCTTTCGATTTTCTTTTAGTGTTTTTTCTCTACAAAGATGTGTGTTCAACCTTTACTAGCTAGATTCATTTGTGAAAGTTTTCTAACACATTTACATGGTATCAGAGCCCACCGGTTGCTAGATAAAAATTGCACCAGTATTTTATTTTGTAGGTATTACATCTTGGAGATCGAAGATCGATAGAAAAATGGAGTTTCCCAAAGCATCATTCCTAACACCATACAACTATCGTGAATGGAAGGACCAAATGGCTCTATACCTTCATCAAAAAGGGTTGTACAAGATTACCATTGCTACAGAAGTGGAACCCACATTAGCCATAGAGAAATCCAAGTACCTCAAATGCATGGATGAGGCCCACGGATCCATATGCATGTGCATCTCCCCAGAGTTGCAATTTCATCTATCTCCCTGCAATACTCCCAATGAGATTTGGAAAAAGGTTAAATAACTCTACAGGAAATAAGATGAGATGAAAGGACATCTAGTTGAAGTGGAGCTGCTCTCATTGGATCCACAAAACTATGACAAAATTCAAGACTTCTTCACCAAATATAATGATCTATTGCTGCAACTCAAGGGTTGTGGAATTGACAAATCCAAGGAGGAGAGTTGCCAAGTTATCTGTATTATGTTAAAGCTCATACTAGAATACTCTTTCTTTGTGTCTACATTTCATTCAATAAGGCTCGCAACAAGTAAATCCTACACTATGCCTTCTCTCAAAGATTTCATGGAGTCCCTTAATTTTGAGCAAGATAAACTCATTGGCATGGGGAAAATCAAACCTCCAAAAGTGCATGCACTTGCTATGCATGATGGCAGCCATAATAAAAATTGCAGATCTAATTCAAATAAAAAAAATTAGCAGCAAAAAGACAAGGGAAAAGCGCATTCCCATCCAAAGAAGGAAGGGTACACCAAGCCCTTCAATGACTCCCCCGTCTCCAAAAATGAGAAAGGGAAGAAAGGAGACAAATGCACCTACTATCATCGAGGATTCCATATGGAATCCTCCTGCATGAAGAAACAAATTGACCAAATGGCAAAAATCCTTTAGACGCACAACCTTGGGGACCACATCCCTTAGGCCGCCAAGAAGAAAACTGAGGATCCGCCACATGGGAAAGGCAACAATTTTCATGCTTTAGTTGCAATTAATTCTTCCCATGATGCATGGATTACAGATTCCAGTGTATCACATCATATGGTTGTTGCAAAGAAAGGCTATTTCTCTTGGATGCATGCAAAGGACCTCCCATCGTCATGGGAGAAGACTCACCTATTAAGGTCACCGGAAAAGGTAGAGTGGAACTTTTACATGGAAGCTTTAAAGATGTGCTTCATGTTCCAAAAATTTCGGTAAACCTACTTTCGGTTTATCATATCATACATTCCGGCACCCGAAAGAGAGTGGAATTCACTCCAGATGCAGTGAACATATATGACCTACATAGCAGCTCCAAAATTGCAACCAGTGAGGTAAACAATGGATCCAGACTATATACATTTTCTAAATTTATTGAATCTGAATCCTCCTTATTGCTTACACATGCTAATGATAGTAGTAGGCTTTGGCACGAGAGTTTGGTCACTTAAATTACAGGTATATAAAGCAGCTAAGCAAGCATGAGATGGTGGAAGGCTTACCAAAAAAACTTTATTATTTTTAATAACAATATAATATAATAAACTTATTATTTTTAATATCAATATAATATATCATATTATAGGAATTGATTCATGGTAAACTTTAGATAAAAAGTATAATATATTACACAAATTCTATTTCTCCATTGTACTTTTAAATGAGACACAATTCCACACCTACATTAAAGAGAATTCCAACAGTAGAAATCACATTGATCATTAAGTCCAATGAAACAATTCCACACCCACATTAAATAGAAATCCAAAAGTAGAAATCACATTGATCATTAAGTCCAATGAAACAATTCCACACCCACATTAAAGAGAATTCCAACCACAGAAATCACATTGATCATTAAGTCCAATGAAACTAATCAGACTAAAGAAACTCTTCTTCCCTCCTTAAAATCCTAAGGACAATAATATATCACAAGTAAACTACAAAATGGGAGTATTATATACCAAGGAAAGAGAGGTTCACCAAACCATAATAGAGCATAGCATAAAGTCCCATGAAGGAAGTAGATTAGAGGGACAATAGTTTGAAACCAGCAACGTAAATTTTGACAGATCTTTCTCTCCACCTTGGTAATGGATTTTAATTTTTGTTTTCTCCACATTCACCAAAAGCCCTTATCAATTTATTGCCTGCATACTCAGAAACAAGCTGATATTTATCATAAAAGCTGAGAGTTGAAATTCTAAACAAAAAAAATGAGTATATTGGAAAGTGAATCTAATGACGAAGATCTAGTTGTGAAACCTAAATTACAACGAGACCTACAATGTATTACTCTATCTCATTAAAAAAGACTATCTAGTATTTATTTAGTGTAATAAAAAATATGCTAACCATGTACACAACCCTAACAGCTGCCCTGCAAGTGGTGCTTCATGTGCACAATTTAATAAAATTATATTGTCTACATATACATAGTACTGGAAGATATTTATTACCATCATGAAGTTTATAAAAAGCAATAACAGCCGTAAAAACCAAAATTATTTCAAGTTATAATAAAATTATAAACCTGCATTAAATTACGTTTCAAGCAATGAAGCCAACATAGTTGAAAAAACTCTTAGTACTCGACAAACCAAGAGAATATAAGACCAAACCATTAATTGAAGCCCATTACAAATACAATTGTACAAACTCATGGCTAGAAAATTCAATCCCTGAAACATTGAACATTTAAAATAAACTTCTTATATCATCAAACCCTACACGATGTGCATGTCCAACACAGACCTAACATAAACAAGAAGAGCATAGAAATATTCCCTAAACAATTCAAAAAGAATATTAAACATAAACTAGGTAACTGGGTTTCCAATGCTAACCTTAGATCGCATTAACCTTCATTATTGGCACATGCAGACACTTAGATAGAGCATGGGACTACATGCAAGATCCTTTCTTCATGATTTACTCATGGATTTTCTCCTTCTTTAACTCTGCAACTAGCTAGTTATTCTACATGATTTACTCCATGATTTTCTCCTCCTTTCACTCTGCAACTGGCTAGTTCTTTTGCGTGATTTACTCCGTAATTTTCTCCTCTTTTCACTTCACAACTGGCTAGTTCTCTCTAGAACTTGTTGTAGGTGTTGAGTCCTCTCATTGATCACGACTATGGTGCATTACCTTCGAATCTTCACCCAATAATGCTATATGATGAGCATTGTAACAATTTTTTAAATAAATCATTCTTTTTGTTCTTTCGATTTTCTTTTAGTGTTTTTGCTATGCAAAGCTGTGTGTTCAACCTTTACTAGCTAGATTCATTTCTGCAAGTTTTCTAACAAATTTACATGGTATTAAAGCCCACCGATTGCTAGATAAAATTTGTACCAGTATTTTATTTTGCAGGCATTACAACTTGGAGAGCGAAGATCGATAGAAAAATGGAGTTTCCCAAAGCATCATTCCTAACACCGTACAACTATCACAAATGGAAGCACCAAATGGCTCGATACCTTTATCAAAAAGGGCTGTACAAGATTACCATGGCTGTAAAAGTGGAACCCACATCAGCCATAGAGAAATCCAAGTACCTCAACTGCATGGATGAGGCCCACAGATCCATATGCATGTGCATCTCCCCAGAGTTGCAATTTCATCTACCTCCCTACAATACTCCCAATGAGATTTGGAAAAAGGTTGAAGAACTCTATGGGAAATAAGATGAGATGAAAGGACATTTGGTTGAAGTGGAGCTGCTCTCATTGGATCCACAAAACTATGACAAAATTCAAGACTTCTTCAACAAATATAATGATCTATTGCTGCAACTCAAGGGTTGTGGAATTGACAAATCCAAGGAGGAGTGTTGCCATGTTCTCTCTATTATGTCAAAGCTCGGACCAAAATACTTTGTCTTTGTGTCTACATTTCATTCAATAAGGCTCACAACAGGTAAGTCCTACACTATGCCTTTTCTCAAAGAGTTCATGGAGTCCCTTAATTTTGAGCAAGATAAACTCATTGGCATGGGGAAAACCAAACCTCCAAAAGTGCATGCACTTGCTCTGGATGATGGCAGCCACAATAAAAATCATAGATCTCATTCAAATAAAAAATATCAGCAGCAAAAAGACAAGGGAAAAGCATATTGTCATCCAAAGAAGGAAGGGTACACCAAGCCCTTCAATGACTCCTCCGTCTCCAAAAATGAGAAAGGGAAGAAAGGAGACAAATGCACCTACTGTCATCGAGGATTCCATTCGGAATCCTCCTGCATGAATAAAAAAATTGACCAAATGGAAAAAATCCTATAGAAGCACAACCTTGGGGACCACATCCCTCAGGGCGCGAAGAAGAAAATTGAGGATCCACCACATGGGAAAGGTAACAATTTTCATGCTTTAGTTGCAATTAATTCTTCCCCTAATGCATGGATTACAGATTCTAGTGTATCACATCATATGGTTGTTGCAAAGAAAGTCTATTCCTCTTTGGATGCATGCAAAGGACCTCCCATCCTCAAGGGAGATGACTCACCTATTAAGGTCACCGGAAAAGGTAGAGTGGAACTCTTACATCGAAGCTTTGAAGATGTGCTTTATGTTCCAAAACTTTCAGTAAACCTGCTTTCAGCTTATCAGATCATGCATTCCGGCACCGGAAAGAGAGTGGAATTCATTCCAGATGTAGTGAACATATATGACCTACATAGCAGCTCCCAAATTGCAACCGGTGAGATAAACAATGGAGCCAGACTGTATACATTTCCAAATTTATTGCATCTGAATCCTCCTTATTGCTTACACATGCTGATGATAGTAGTAGGCTTTGTCACGAGAGTTTGGTCACTTAAATTACAAGTATATGTGGCAGCTAAGCAAGCATGAGATGGTGGAAGGCTTGCCAAAAAAAATTTATTATTTTTAATAACAATATAATATAATAAACTTATTATTTTTAATAGCAATATAATATATCATATTATAGGAATTGATTCATGGTAAAGTTTAGATAAAAAGTATAATATATTACACAAATTCTATTTCTCTAGTGTACTTTTAAATGAGACACAATTACACACCCACATTAAAGAGAATTCCAATAGTAGAAATCACATTGATCATTAAGTCTAATGAAACAATTCCACACCCACATTAAAGAGAATTCCAACAGTAGAAATCACATTGATCATTAAGTCCAATGAAACAATTCCACACCCACATTAAAAAGAATTCCAGCCATAGAAATCACATTGATCATTAAGTCCAATGAAACTAATCAGACTAAACAAACTCTTCTTCCCTCCTTAAAATCCTAAGGACAATAATATATCACAAGAAAACTACAAAAAAGTAGTATTATATACCAAGGAAAGAGAGGTTCACCAAACCATAATAGAGCATAGCATAAAGTCCCATGAAGGAAGTAGATTAGAGGGAAAATAGTTTGAAACCAGCAATGTAAATTTTGGCAGATCTTTCTCTTCACCTTGGTAATGGATTTTAATTTTTGTTTTCTCCACATGTGTTGTTGGGCTGTATAAGTGCCAGTAGCATCAAAGTAAGTGATTTTTCTTCGATAGTCTTGGGGCATTTCCCCTGGATTTGAAGGCAGGTGTAAAGGAGCATATCTAGCCATATTTGCAGGGATAAAAGGGACAACAAGAAGGAGTGGAACAACTGGAACAACAGGGATAACAAGAGTAAGGTGTGTTGGGGATGGAGGAGTGGGGAAAATACCTTGGGAAGTAGATGAGGAACTAGGATAAGTAGGGGTTATGTGAGTGTGAACTGATGCTTTGACAGGAGTAGGAATATAGCTATGCTGAATTGGCTCTGTATCTGAATCTGAGAGTTGTCCTAGCTGCTCTTGTTTCTTCAAGATCTTAGGGATTAAGTTGGGGGTTTCAAAGGCAGCTGGGGGGTTTGGATCAGGGTTGGACCTAATGTAACGAGATTTCTTCTTTGGAGCCAGCTTCTGAGTTTTCTTTCCTTGGTATCTTATGATAAGGTTTAAATAGGAAGCTTATTTCCTTTCAATTGGTAATTTTGAAATAAGATCCCCAGTGGAGTCGCCATTAATGTTAACACTCAGGTTGTTACCTGCTTCCTAAAGGGAATACGGCCAAGGTAACCACTGACCACTCTTTTAGCTACAGGTCCTAGCCTACCTATAACCAGAGAGGGCTCTCTCTTTATAATTTAGCTTTGTTGGTGGATGATTCTAGGCTAGTTATGGTGCGCTTTTTTGTTTGAGTTTGGTGGGTTGATGAATTCAAATAGAGCTGAGGTATAGATTGCAGAACAGTTTGGTCCATTGGGCAATGGAGTTCAAGTAGTGTGCTGCTGAAGAATGTTTATGAAGACAGATAGGCATCTGTGGAACAATTTATCAAATTTTGTGATGAAGTTATGGATTTAGTGAGTGAAAGGAAACTAAGAATCTTTCACTATGCTAGCAAAGGAAAATTGAAAGTATTGCTTAAGAGCAGTTAAGAATTCTTAAACAATATTCACAATGATAGAATTAGTTTAAACATGAGAAATTAAGAATTCATATCCATGGCTAATCCAGAAGAAAACATATTTAGGAATAGAGATTGAGCATAGGGTGTTCAAACAAATCCTAGGCTATTATTTTTCTCTATTTACTATGATCATGAAAACATATGAATTATGGAATACACAGAAAACACATACACAGTTCAGAATAACTTATTGTTCCAGCGAATGGCATAGGAATTCTGTAGCACAACAGAGCCATTCATTTCCACCTTCAGACAGCATAGGAACGAGGAAATCCACCAGCAATTTGTATTATCAAAATGTCTCAAGTATACAATAGAGCTCTTCAGAAAGAGTTTCACTACAACCGATCCTCAATACGTTCTTTGAGGGGATATATATACAAAATAGGATACAAAATATCTCAATAGTGAGTTAATGTGCAATAAATTGCACCACCAATTCTCTTACAAAAAGTAAATGAAGGAAATAGCTACAACATTTAATGTTGAGATGGCAGCTATCTTTCTGTCAGACAAATTTTGACTTTATGGCTCAGGAAAGTTGGCTGTAGCTGTGCCTTTAATTATGCGTTAATTGAGCCTACTATCTGAGTGCTTTGGTGAGTCACTGTACGGATGCTTCCTGTGATACCCGCGTGTTGATCTGTCTGCTGACCTGTACTGTGACTGAGCTCTGATTTTTCACAAAAAGGAAATAAAATAGTGGCATCACCTGGGCAGAATTTCCAGCATTGCCTGGCACCAATTAGCTGGAGGTAGTTGTTGTCTCCTTATCTTCACTAGGGTTTCATCTGCTTCTGTATATCTGTAGAAGTTTGGAGGCACTTCAAACAGATGTTTTATCTCATGCTCAATAAAAAATAGATTTTCCAGTTTGTCATACAGAGACTGCCCAGAGGGAGGTCCTGTTTCTTCTGTGGAGCTGTTGGATGCTGTTATTTGATTTTCAACATAATTGTTGACCCTTGTGATATACTGATTGTATGACAACAGTTGTCTTTGTGCCAGTCACTAGGCTTGGCAGTCCTTTGTCCTGTAACACTGTCATTTTTGCCCTGAATTCATCAATTTATGCCTTCATTTCCTGACATTTTCTTTCCAGAGTTTGAGTGAAGTTCCTCAAGGTTAGCACTTTCTTAGCTGTCAGGATGGTGTCTGTTCTGCTGTTTATCTCTAGAGCTGCCAATTCCTCCCTAGTGCAGTTATTGAGGAAATGTATCATTTTATTGGCTTGCCCAGGCATGATTCCTAGTGTTGTTCTGGCTCTTTGTATTTCAACATGAGCCATGCTTATTAGTTCATCCTGCTCATGTATGGCCTGGATTGACCTCCATTGGTCCTATATTGATTGGCCAATTTTGGCCCAAATTATCTTCTTGATTTCAGCTAAGGTCTTGCCTAGAAGCAATTCCTTTTCCAAAGTTTTTACTTTGGCCTCTAAGGCCTTTATTTCTCTTTGCTTTTCTGCCACTATCATTTTGGACTTATCATAGCTGGCCTCTAGCTTGGCTAGTCTATCCTTGGCTTCATTTATTTCTGTGACTTGAGTTTCAAGCTCTTTGACAGCTTTCATCAAGTCCTCCATACTCATGCTGGATTCTGCTGCTGCTGTTGCTTCTGCTGTTGCTCCTGTTGCTCATGTAGTTGTGGTTGGTGTTGGAATAGAAGGAGGTGCTGCTGCTGCTTGTGTAGGAGGGGCAGGTCCAAGGGATGTAGATGTTTGAGGGGGCTGGGAGGTTGACTCCCCTTTCTTGTCCTGCAATGCCTTCTCTAATTCTGCTTCCATTTGCAATATTCTTTGATTCATCATCAGAAGATCCATGGCATCATCTACTTGCTTTTCTTGTGCAAGTTCTGTCGTTTGAGGGTGAATGGTTGGAGGAAATTTTGCCTACTTTCTCAGTGCAACAATGTCATCCCCTTTTTTCTTCATAAGGGCCCTAACACCCTTTGGGTCTTTTAGATCATGTCCCAGATCAATGATTATGTCTTCCAAAGTCTTTATTTTGTTGTCCTTAGCAGAGGAAGACAACCTTTCCAAATCAAGCTGTGTATTTGTGTTCTTTAGTGCTTCTTTTAACTGATGGGCCAGCATGGCCCTGTTTGCAAGTGTGGCATACACCATTTCCCCAGTCTGTTTGTGCAACTCTATCTGACCCATGGGGTGTATGTCTTTAGAAAAGACCTCCAAGTTTGTTCTTAAGTAATCTGCAGAGGTTTTGGTATGTGGAACTTTAGGCTTTAAATGAGTAAAAATCATTTTTTCCTCTTTGATATCATAGGCAGCCATCAATCTTTGTTTTTTGGAGGGAGTTGCCTTAAATAATTGATCATAGAGTTGCACTCTCAACAATTCATTTTGTGCCTTGATCTCCATGAAACCTCCTTTGATCCCAGCTGGATTCCTACCCTGCTACCTTGAGGAGGATACTTCTGTGCCTTGTTGCATGGCCTGTTCTAGCTGAAATGAGCTAGTGGCAGTCTGTTGGCTGGATTTCCTTTCTCTGTTGTGGCTTTCTGCCCTTTCCTCACTGATATCTTCCTCCTCTTTTTCAGGGTCAATTCTTGGCCTCTTGGCCTCTGGTTGCTATGTTGACCCACTTGGAGGTGTGACCTCCTCTCTATCTCTCTTTTTTTCTCTCTCTTCATTGAGAGGTGTTTGCAGAACTAGGATTTGGGGTGGTCCAGTTTGCTGTAAAGGGGCTTGCCCTTGAGTTTGATCCTTTGAGGTGTTGGGCTGCCCTGTCTCTGTCTCTTGTTGTTCATCCATTATTTCTTTGCCTTTTGCTGTAGTGGTGGTTGCAGATGCTTGCTGGGTAGTCTGTGCAGCTGGAGCAGTGGAAGTGCCTTCTCCTACTTGGACTGGTTGTTTGAACAGGACCTGTTGACAAGAATCCAAGTCAAGAGTTTTTTCTAAAATCTTTCACAGTCTGCTCCATTTTCTCTTCCTGAGTAAATTCTTCTACTATTGATTCAGGCACCCATTCATCTTGGTTGGCAAAGTGTTCTATTTGTCGATATGGGCAATGTTTATAGGCTAGCAGCCTATACTTGAATCTCTTAGCATTGATAAAGCCTTCAGGGTCATAAGGGACCCACCAGAAGCTTCTTTTAAGTTTGAGCTGTTGCCCCAATATTTGATCAGCTTCTTGCCAAACATCTTTCTTGTTCATGATGAATGGGCCTAGGTGGTCTCTGAATTTGAGATTAGATTTCTTCTTGGCACTGTGGAAGTGTGTCAAATTAGAGTTTATGAGTTTTCTATAGTATTCCAGGGCAAACAACCTCATAGGCACATACCTTGGGAGCCTGTAGGGACAAAGCTCACAACCATAGATTCTGATAACTGTGTGGTTTTGGTATAAATACCAATCACCTATTTTGTAATTCCTGGACAGCTGTAATATTTTTTTCATATCTTTGGACAATCTGACAGGAGGAGTCCTCTTTAAGAGGCATGTGACTGGATAAACAAATTGGTCAATAAATTCACAGTGTGAATAGGGAGAATTCTGGACTTGGTGGAAGACTGAAGACCAGAAGATGATAGACCTCCTCTCACCCTATGAGTCTAGCTTCTTGATAGGGAACTGGAAGCAATCTGTCTGATAATACATGAACATGTGATAGATGTATGATGAATATTTAAATATTGCTTCCCTTTTCAGCCTTGACAGTTGGTTATGCATCTTGTGGCAATATACTTGGCATAGTTGTATTTTACAGCAAGGGGCTTCTCAAGGCTATATGTAGATAGCATGACCAACACAGTTTCATCAACATGCTCGTTTGTGGTGAACCCCAGCACAGAGGTTAACATGTCCACCAGCAGCTTGCCTACCTCATTGAAATTTGCATATGAAAAAGGAGGTGGCCCAGAAGGTTGGCAGTCTGCCTTCATGAAATTTTTGGCCACTACAGCAATGTCTGTGTTAGAGAGCTTGGAGCCCTCATCCAGCAAGTACTTAATGGAAAATGGGTATAGCAGCTGGGTTTGTTTGTAGTTCAGAATTTGATTGATGGAGTCTGGTGTGATGTAGAAGAGGATGCTCCCAGATGGAGACTTTAAAGCTCTGAGCTTCTGGTCATAGTTTTCTGCACAGAGGTGAATGACTTCAGGAAAGACATTTACAGATGGTAGGAAATAGGTGGGCAGATTGGACTCCCAGATGCCATACATGTCACTGCAGTCCAAGTGACTGTTCCTCAACTGGTAGAAGGTCTGTAAGTGGTTCCTCTCTGCCACAAAATCTGCAATGAGGAAATCACTGTCTACCAGTGGCATAGCTTCAAGCTCTTTATTGGGTGGATTCACAGGAGCTACATCCAGTGTAGATGGAGTGGCCATGTCTGATTTTAACTGGATGTTTACTTGAGTTTAGGATTGGTGCAAAGGCTGGGGAATGCCTGTTGAATTGTGTTTGGCAGTGAGCACTCTGAGAGTATGAGGAAACTCTTTTCAGGTTTGATGAACTGTGGGGCACTCTGTTGGAAAAACCAGAGTGTGTTTGAGCTAATTAGCTGGTTTCTTAAGGGAATTTCTGATATCAGGGATGAGGGAGCAGTTTTATTTGCTTTTAGCCAGTGGCTCGGCTTCTCCAATTCATTTTTATGGTAAAATCACAGAAGGGCACGGGTTTCTTGCAAAGTTTGTCGTGCAAGGATTTTACCAGGTTTTTAGGAAGTTTCAGTGGACAAATTTATCTGTGAGGAGCTTTAGCAGAGTTTCTTTACAGGAATTTAGGAGAACAATAGGAGAAATGCGGGTAAAGAAGGTCGCCTGCAGAAAATACCTGGTTTTTACGGTGCAGGAGGCGTCGAGCTAGATTAGTTGTAGGTACTTGGGTCGAAAATGAGGGCAAAAGCAACTTTGGCGGGTGAATTCTTGATTTCGATCGTTGAATGACGTTTTTTGCATGTAGAGTGCTCTGGAAACGACGAATGAAAATGACGAATAACGGTCATTTCGCGTCTTTTTATGCATTTTTGGCCCTTTGGTGCCTTTTTGGTGATGACGTCATGCTGACGTCATCATGGGTCCAGGTACGGCAAGGTGATGTGGCAGCTGACGTGGGTGGCCAAGTGGCAGTGACACGGTGGCAGGGCAGACGGGTGAACAGACGACGTGGAGGTGACGTGGAGGCGCGGTGGCGGAAAGGCGAGGTGATGTCACGCTGACAGGGGCGTGACGTCAGCGAAGGGGGGACAGGAGGTAAGTGGTTTCCCCGGAGGCCCCATAGGTGGTAAGC
>APFE031350192.1:161456-186877 GCA_000404065.3 Pinus taeda
GCTCCAAACAACGCGGGAGGCCGACGCGTGGCGGGGGTACAATGGTAATACCGCCAATCCCCCGGACGCAAAAGGTCGGGCACTTTGTATGTGAAAATGACCGCCCATCGGTGGATGAGTGGGGCTGGTGATTGGACGGTGGGCGGCAAATGTGATGTGACGGCGCGTTAAAAAAAGGGGGACCCACCCATTATATTAATACATTTAAATAAATCAAGCGCGGGGGAGGGTTATAAACATGAGGATTTCCGTTTTTGGGTTTAATAATTAATGTTTTAATTAAAAAACATTGCAAACATCAATTTCAGTGCGGAAAAGGGGTAGGGAGGTTTAGTAAGAGCGGGGAATCTAATTTTTTTATTTTTAAACATAGTTTTTTGACAAAAACCCATATTTTTAGGGTGAAGAGGGTTAATATTAACCCCTGATGGGTTAATATTTCCCAAGAAAGGGTTATATAGCTATAGTGCTAGGGGGAGGGTATTTATATATATATTTTTGGGAGTTTTTTCATAGATCCTAATAGAATTAGGGAAGGGGGGTAGTTAGGGAGCTAAATAATACATTAGTTGTTAATATGACATTGTGAGGTGAGTGAAGGGGTAAAGACTAAGTTTTAAGAGGTAAAAGTTAGGAATGGAAGATAAATGAAATGAGAGTAAAGACTTTTACACAAAAAATGTGGCTTATTTTCTTGACTAAACTTCATGGTTTGACCTAGTAGCTTGTCATGAACTGAAGTGGAACTGGACTCCTTGAGCAGATCTCAAGGTCCTTGGCGATGTTAATAAATGATGTTTGGGGGAAAATAGGGGGAAATTAGACATGCTTCCAATGTAATGTCCTCAAACCCCTGCTATGATGCCAATACCCTGAATGGAATGAGTCTTGTACTTGATAAGCCAATTGGTGATGGCCCTTCCTTTCTGCAACCTTGCACTACTTACCCAACCTAGTAATCCTAACATTTTTCCTTCACTTGAAGTGGGTGTACTTGAATTAGCAGACCCTAATAATTCTCCTTTTCTTTTGACTGCCCTCCTATCTAAATGTACCCTTATTTCTTCCAAAGACCCAGATTAAGCAGTTGGGCTCCTTCATTTCTCTACCTAGCTAGTCATCTGCCAAGCTTGAGCTGTTTGGACAGGAAACATTCTCTATTCTGCAATGAGCAATTTAAACATGGCATGGTCCAGTTTAGACTATTGGGCCATCCATCAAGTATGATTAGCAGCAGTATTTGTAGAGTATGATACTGCCCAAAAGATAGTAGTGGCATTTTGACTGGCCACTTTCCTGGTCTTTAGGTTTGGGGGTTCATTTTCACTTTTCTCTTGACCATTTGATTTTCTTGCCTTTTGATTATTCTTTTAAGGCATACCCTCTTTTTATTTTTTAATTTTCGTAGCATGTACACAAAATATGGAACCTTTGCAGCCTGCAATGATGAACATATTTAGCCCTTCCACTATCAATCATGAAAGATGAAACCTACTGGTATAGGAACCTAATAGTAGCATACAAGCATTCCTTCCCGCATTAAGACCACTGGCATAACATACCTATTCACATATGTTTGCACTTCAAATGGTTTCTACAAGTCTGCTAATGCCAGAGCTAGTGCTTTTTTGATATTCTTCTTTAGTTCCTCAAAGAACCTTTGTTGACCCTTTCCCCAATGGAAACTCTTTTGAGTTTTTGTTATGGCATGGAGTGGCACTGTTACCATTGAAAATGAGGTTATGAATCTCCTCAAGCACTATGCTGCCCCAACAAAACTCCTAACTTAAGAAACATTAGTAGGCACCATCCATTTTATGATGGTCTCCATCTTGGCAAGATATATCTTTAGCTTTTCTCCACCTATCACATACCCCATATAAACCAAAGAATGATGTGCAAGCTCACACTTCTAGGTATTTTCTAGCATTTGGTGCTTCTTTAATGTCTCAAATGCATACGTCAAATGTGAGGTGTTCTCCTCCAATGTAGCATTGTGTATTGACATATCATCCAAATAGACATTAAAAAATGAATTTATTAGTGCCTGTGAGTCAACAATGATCAAATGTACTCTTTCCATGTGGTTGATAAAGTCATTAGGTCAAATTGTTATATTTTCAAATAAATTTTCAAATAAAATTTGACATCTCCAAGTTGTCAAATGAGCATTGGTTATTGTTTAGGTTAGTGCTACTCCCTCCACTTGCTCATGGTCATCATCACTTATCATGGTCATGTCATCATCCCCTGTCCTAGGTCATCAAAAGAGTGAATGTGTCATCATATAGGCCATGGTCTTGGATTTCATAATGATTGTCATCATGATGTCAATCATTAAAAGAAAAAAGAGAAGTCATGTCCATCATTTGGGTCACCATCATGGGAATTAGCAAATTAGGGACAAATTGAATCAAGGTACCATTTCCTTGTGAAAAACTTATGCTGCAACACAATCACCTCATCATGTCATTTCTCAAAAGTACATGTGATTTCACACCACCACCAAAGAAAAAAAAAATCAAGTTTCAAGCTATTAAAAGACCATCCAAGCATTCAAAAACTTCATTTCATCCTATAAGATCTATTCTTCAACATTGTGCCTCATCTGAGCCACCAGAGCATCAATTCTCATCGTTAAAACACCTTGCCAATCATCTCGCTGCTCTTCTGGACATTCGCTATGTTTTTGAGTTTGAAGGTCAAAGAAAGCAAGCAATAAGTTATTTCTCATTCAAAACCCTAAGAGAGGAATTTCATATAGACCCTCCCCAACCATTTCCCATACTTGTTTTCCCTATCTCACCACTTTTCCCCAAAAAACCAAGCCCGTGATGCATTTATGTTGTGTTTCTGGGTTTTCCCTGTGTTTTCCTCTTTTTCCCTTCCTTCCCTCTCCCATTCTAAGAAATTTCACTACCACTATATCCCTAACATCTACCCCTACCCCCTAAATTTTCCCTATAATTTTCCTTAACTCCTATCCCCTCCATTTCCATCCCTAAACTAACTTCTCTGTTTTCCTAGTTTTGCAACCTTAAACCCCTACCCTTTCCCCTATCAAACTAGGGTTTTCAGTCAAGCAAAACCAACATCATGGCCAGTGAAAAGAATAAATACAACAAAGGGGCATGGGTCTCAAGATATGAGACAACTCATATGCAAGAGATCAATGCTTCAGAGTTCATCAAGAGGTCATTTGAATAATTAGGCTGCCTAGGGCTTTGTGAGAAAGTACAAGAGGTGGGCTACCATTGTGAGTTGAATAATCTATTTGCCACCAATTTTGGGAAGAACAAGACCACCATAACAAGGATGAACTCCCTATTCTCAGTAGGGGTTATAGCTTTAGCTACTAGTATTCCCAATCAAGGAGAAATTTGGTTTAAGGGGATGAATTTGGAGATTGAAAACTACAAAGTGTTCTTGAAACCACAATATAAGGAAACCCCATCTCATATCTTTCATAGTAGGCAATTATTGGATAAATATACTCCTTTTATGAAGATGATTATGAAATATTTCACTTGTGAAGGCAGGTTCAACAGGTAATATTAGTATCACACTAGGCTATTGATGCATTTCACATCCATAAAATAACTAAACCTACCCAATTACTTGTTTAGAAGCCTGGTTAAATTACTGAGAAAGTGAAAACTAAAGGGATAGACCATCAAGCAGCTTGTTTCATCATGCTTTGATCAAAGTCATAGTTCTCAACCAGCTCACATAGGTTAGCATGCCATGGGAGACCTTCTTGGAGTAAACTTTTCTTCTGTCTGCCTCTAGTTAGCCAAACAGTTAGAGCACTCCCTTAGTATCATCTAAGCCATAGGAGGTTGGCTCATAAAACAAGCCATCAGTGACAAAGACACCTAGAAAATAAATTTCAAAGACATAGCAGAGGTAAGAGACTGGTGTTTTCCCTTGAAATATTAGATATTCCTAGACCTAGAACTAGGGTTCAAGCAAAGATGTTTCCCAGAAAACCTATCAATGAAGAAGGAAATCAACTTGGCACCATGAGAGAAGAATCATCAAGATGCAAAGATGATGCACCATTTCACAGTGAAGAAAAAACATCTCTTGATTTAGACATGGTCAATCTAGCAGAACACAATGAAGATAAAGAAATTGAAGACATAATCAAAGAGAAAAAGGCATAGATCAGGGAGCCGAAAGATGATACTGCCAAGGAAAATTTCATGGTATCCTTCTTACAACAAGAGAATAGGCAGCTCAGACAAAACCTATTGTTGCAAAGAAAACCATAAGTGGATCATCCATCATCCAATAAGACTGATTTTGTGGTAGAGAAAGATAAGGGTAAGGCCATAATTAATGTAGAGATAGATGATGATGCAAGGATGAAAAAATATTACTTTGGGAAGCTTGGGGATGCATACATTTTCAAAAAATGACAAAATAGTGCTCATTTTTTAACCTTTTTGCCACTATTTCAGACCACTCGCTGCTCCTTTGGATAGTCTGAATTCAAGGAAATGTTTTAGGGGTTTGGAGTAGTTTTTTCTGGTGCTTAATGATTCCATGATGTAGTAGACATCTCCATCTTTCCAACCATACAATTTTCAGCCAAAAAATCCCTCGGGAAAGCCTCCAAATCGCCTTCCAAACTTTCGTTGCGCTTTTGCAATCATTCACTGTGCTTCTATGGAGGAGGCCTATTTTTGCATTTTCGTGGTGTAGATTTGACTTTTATTTATATAATTAGTGTCAAAATGATTTTACCTGATGTATTTGAGTGTTTTAATGATGGTTATAGTGAATGTCTTGTAATTAAATTATTTGAAAGTCAAAATCAAATCAATTAGTGTAAAGCAAGAAAGTGGTTTCTAACTCCTCATGATGTGGCCGTGGTTAGGTAGGATTAGGAAAT
The DNA here is from genome assembly GCA_000404065.3 of Pinus taeda. Taxonomy (NCBI): domain Eukaryota; kingdom Viridiplantae; phylum Streptophyta; class Pinopsida; order Pinales; family Pinaceae; genus Pinus; species Pinus taeda. The sequence continues at coordinate 166,354 of APFE031350192.1, forward strand.
CAGTTCCTAGGAAGGAGGATTTGACCCCTAAGAGAGGAAATGTTGTTCAACGTCTATATGTAGTTAGAATGAACTCATAGAGAGGGTTGTATTCTTGAAGCTCATCTCTTGGACTAGTGTACTAGACTTTTTTGCAGAAATATATGCAGTTGCAACTATTTTTATGATGTCGTTTGTGACAATGTATTTCTTATCTCTTAAGTTTTAAAGTAGATTTCATGATCAATATGCTCTGTTTTGTCTGAGACTTTCATGTAAGTGTTTTTCTTCTAAGCAAATGAATTCATACTATATGCTCATTTTTCTTCTTCTTTCCCCCTCATCATACTACAATGAAAGATTCACCTTGTGCCATTAATTACGCCTACCTTGCCTCATTCTATATCTAAAACTAATCATTTGGGATACTTGACCTAGTTCTCAGACCTAGCACTTTTGTCCACCAAACCCTAAATCAAACCCTACTGTGCCAAATACCTAGCCTAAAATCCATATATTCTCTAGTCATTTCCATTGGTTGTGATATTTTTTAGAGAGATCCCTCTCTGATTTGGTAGGGCTAGCTGCCAAGTCCAAAGTTGTTATGAGGTTACCTCCTTGGCTTCATTTCTCAACCTTGGGACACCGAGGACAGCTAACAAGATCTATAAAAGGGAACAATATATCATCCATTAAAGTCATAAATGTAGTTGATGCATTGCATAGGTCGAATGGAATGACTAACCACTCCTACGAACATTTCATGATTTTCAAGGCAATTTTCTAGGTATATTCTTCTTTGACTCAAACCAGGTGATATATAGACCTTAAGTCTAGGTTGGTGAAACATTTTGTTTGCTACAACTATTCCAATAGCCCATCTATCCTATGCAAGGGTTAATTTTTTTTAAGCGTGATTTTTTTCAACACCTTGTAATCAATACGCATCTGCCAAGTCCCATCCTTCGTTGGCATCATAATGATGGCAGATCCACATGGTGATGTACTTTATTGAATGAGACATTGTTCCAATTATCCGGGAGGCTATAGAAAAACCTCAAAAGTCAAAGTGCTGAAAATCTGATTTAGACAACTCCATGTCAAAGAGCTCAATGAGATGATTCCAATGAAATTTTCATTGCATCAAACATAGTTTGTGTGAGGAAGATATCACAATCTAAAGTTTAAGCTGAATAGAAAAAGAAAGGGTAGTGCTGACATTGTCACATGGAAACACTAGGAAGTGCCATGTGGCGAACTAAACAACTGACGTGAAAAACCTATAGGTGATGATTTGGCAAGCTCAAGACCTATCCAAATGGTGTTGGTATCCCAAATTTCTCTATTTTTACCCCATTTCCATAAACTATAACCTCTGTTTTATCTCTACTTAGCCCTCTCTTTCCTGCACTAGTCTAAGAATCTATCTATTCCTACATATGATTTGTATTTTATATTAATATTTATAAAGTGTTTTATTAATCATTTTACATAGATTTCATGCCTATTAAGTACATCTTGTAACTTATGTTTAATTCCCTAGAAGTAATTGAGAAATTAAGTGTTAATTATGTGTTAGCATGATCAGTGCAGGCAAATTACTACACCACCAATAATGATTGTTCTGAGATCTTTGTGAGTTGAATCCTTCCATGCAAATGTTTTGATCCATGAATCCTAGTTCGGTTGTGAACCAACTGAGGATTGATGTCGGTGGTGCATAATCATGGATATTTACCAAGGATGGCCTACGGCCAGCATTTGCGTTCTATTATAGCTATTAGCCGATTTTGTAATGATTGGTTGTTAGTTCATCCAGCTGAAAAACCCTGAATAGGAAAGTGGATGTAATTAGCAGAATACGGCTAAGGCCGAAATACTGTATAAAATATAGAGTTTAGGTAGAAATAGGGAGCGATCTAAGTTGTAATTTCATTCGCTGTGTAATTTTGTATTTCCCTCAACTCTAGGATGGAATTGTGGCATCAGGTATATTTGTTGATCAAGTAATACAAGGAACTCACCATGTTATTCACACGCTGTGTCTAACTTGTAATTTATGCATACTTGAGTGCTAATTCGTTTTGTTTCTTAAACAAGAAATGAGCTAGTTGGCTAGGGCCCAATCAACCCAAGTCATTTACCTTTGTTCTTTCACCATTTGGAAAGTCTGTGTGAACATTTATCCCTTGTAGTTGTGTGGTTTGAATGGTTCTTATATTTACTCCTAAAGTTCTAAGTTAAATTCATTTCGTAGTTAAGTGTGAATGGATCCGTGGCTTGGAAGTTTGATTGAGTTTATTTCTTTCCTCTAGTTTCTTCCCTACAATTCTTTATTTTCAATTCTTGTCTCCATTTGCTTCTGCTTGGGTCGTGCAGGAAGTCTCTTCTTGTATCAGTGAATGTAGTTTCCTGAACTATGGTTTAATTATTTATTTCACAGCAAATGTTACATTTCTTTTCTTACTTATCATTTTAGTTATTTCTACAAGCAAATGTATTTCTAATTTCAGTAATCATCCTTAACATTAAGAGCACATTTTTGAAGGATCTAAGAATGATTACATGAATTTGTCACAAACACTTTATACTTGCACTTTATGACTTATGACCAACAAGAAAAAATATTATAAGTGGATTGCCGAAGCTAGCTGATACATGTAGATTAATTTGATTACTGCTTTGATTACTTCAAATTGCTTTCGTTTTATGAAGTTTACTTTCATTGCAAGGTTCAATTAATTAAATAATTTCTTTTCCATAGATAATTTATCTCAGAATCGAGTCTGCAATTGCAATTATTTTCAGCACGTCTTTCAATCTTTTCGAAAGTAAGTAAGAAATTTTGGTGAAGGAAACTCTGCCTTGGTGCAACAACTGGTCTCTTGTCACAAAAACAGAGTGCTCTAAGCCCTCAGACTTAGAGCACCTCCACAAAGCAATAAAACTTCAGTAAGGAAGGTAAAATATACTTTTTGACAGAGGTATTGTACCTGCACTAGACTTGCAGGAATATTGCAATAGTACAAGAACAAGTTGTTTGTGTAGAAGGAAAATAAATTGGGAAAGAAATCTCTGCAAGGGCCCACTTGCAAGGCTGTTAGCCATCTATCTGAAGATAAACATATCATTTCATTCCAGCATTTAATATTGCTTTCAGTTGTGTGAAATTTCGTTTACTTGATTTACTTGCAAATGGTTCTTTTACATTCTAGCACTAGGGTTGCTTTGGTGTCAATTTCTTTTAATATTCTTTTTTGTTTGATTCTGCAATATTTCCTTTAAGAAGTAGGACTAGGAATAGGTAAAGCTCATACTACTTCTAACATTGCCTATGCTTCATCTCTAAGTTTACAAAACCCCAAGGTCACAATTAAGTGTTGAGGAGTTTGCTTAAATACAGTTCTCACACCCAAGATTTTGGCGCTGTCGCCAGGGAGGCAATTTGAATTGGTAAGAATTTTCCATTTTTTGCAATAGGGGTAAGTCTACTATTATTTTTTCCCTGCGGTGTGCTTCTATTGTCTGGAGGAATTTATAGGCGCTGACTTATTTTTGAATTTACTCCATTTATTTGAATTTCCTTTTTGTCATCTTTTGAAACGAATGCCTAAAAGAGGTAGGGGTCCGATGCCCACTAGGGGCCAAAGCAATACTAATAAATATGAAACCAAATCTCATATAGGGCCTTCTTTTATAGGTAGAAAGTCCAAACAAACACAGACTCATCGCGCAAGAACACTCCATTTGAGCTCTGGTAGCAGTAGTCCAGGTGTGACACAGCTCACAAAGGGGAAGAAGGAGGATATCAGAACCCATAATTAGCCTTCTCAACCTGTTGAGAGTGGTTCACATGGAAAAACAATAATGGCATATCAGGAAGACCATACAGAAGGAATTGGTGAAAATCAGGTAAATGAGGAGCAATCCACTTTTGGATTCCCAATTATGGATCCTGATACACAAGTACAAATGAAAAATATTTCACCATCAACTCTTCCTCAATTCTATGGTAAGGTACATGAAGACCTAGACTCTTTCTTATTTGAGTTTGATATTTTGTGTAGAAGTTATGATTATTCATCTGATGCCCAGAAGTTAAAGTTGTTTCCTGCATCTCTCAAGGACGCAGCACTCCGCTGGTTCATGGGACTAGGAGGAAACACTATATCTTTTTGGGAGCAAATGAAGAGAGTTTTCTTGTCAAAATATCAATGAATATTGTAAAACAAGAGATATTCAAGATGAAATATTTACTATTGTGGAAAATGACGATGAGACTCTAGAGGACTACTTGGAGAGATTCCTTGTCCCCAATGTACTTATATACCTAGGGGCAGCCATTAAATTTAACCAAGAAAACCATGGATCAACTTGGATTGGTCCATATTCATCCTACTCCCACTGTGCTCTAACTAGCCAATAGATCTAAAATCAAGCTGGAAGGGGTGTTGGATGATGTGGTCATTTCCCTAGACTCTTGGGAATATCCCACAGATTTCATTGTCCTTTAGCCAAAGAATCTTGTGGGAGGACATCCCTTTGATCTTGGGACAACCATGGCTTGCCATGGTCGATGCTTATATCAGACGTCATTCTGGTGACATGTACATTTCCCATAAAGATTCTAGCAAGAAGGTCACCTTGTATCCACCTGCTAGATCCATTCAGGAGCTCCGAGACACTTTATGGTTAGACTAAAGTATTGATGAGGAGACTCAACCTGTTTCCTTGATACATCAGAATGTTGAGTTCTCACAGGAGGGTGAAATTCAAGAATTCCTGAATAATCTAGACACCATACCTAATTTTGAGTCATTGAGTCAAATTTTTAGTCTAGATTTTCAGGAAGGATATGACTCTCTACCTCCCTCGCCACCATCTCTAGTGATACCTCTATGACCTCTTAAGCCTGATATCACTCTTGTTGAATTTGTTGCGAAACCATATTGATGCCTTTGCATGGGGTTATCAAGATATGAAAGGCATGCATCCTAAAACTTGTACACACCATATCAATATTCAGGATAGAGGTCGACCTATCTGACAACCCCAAAGGTGAATGAACCCAGCTCTAAGAGATGTTGTAGAGGAAGAATTACAAAAACTCTTAGATGTTGATTTTATATCCTATTTCTAACCTCTAGTGGGTCTCTCCATCAGTATTAGTATTGAAGAAAGATGGGAGATGGTGCATTTGCATTGAATACAAAGAATTGAACAAAGCCACTTTCAAATATTACTTCCCCCTTCCTTTCATTGATCAGGTACTCGATACCCTTGCTGGTAAGAAGTACTTTTCTTTTCTAGACGACTTTAGCAGGTATAACCAGATACAGATTGCACTTGAGGATCAAGACACAACCACTTTTACATGTCCATGGGGTAATTTTTCTTATTGAGTGCTTCCCTTTGGGCTATGTAATGCCCCAGCTACCTTTCAAAGGGTAGTTTCGGATATTTTTGCTAACCTTGAGTGTGTAGAAATCTATATGGATGACTTTTCTATGTATGGTGATTCATTTCAGGAAGCCCTCAAGAATCTAGAAAAAGTGCTTCTTTACTGCCAAGAAGCTCATATCGCCTTGAGTGAAAAAAAATTTAGATTAATGTGCAAGGCAAGGGTGGTTCTTGGCCATATTATTTCTGAAAAAGGTATCTAGGTTGACCCTGAAAAAATATAAATTATTTTGAGTCTCCCTATACCGAAAAATCAAAGGGAAGTGAGAGGTTTTCAAAGACATATGGGCTACTATAGGAGATTCATTGAGAATTTCTCAATGATAGCCACCCCCCTTTTCTGACTTTTGACTAAGGATAGTGATTTTTCTTGGTCCGCAACTTGCCAACAGTCCTTTGAGACATTGAAGGAAAAACTAGTATAGGAACCAGCTTTGAGAGGACCAAACTGGTCCCTGCCATTTCATATTTCCTCTGATGCATCAGATACTGATATTGGCGTAGCTTTAGGACAAGAAGAAGACAAACAATCTTATGTTATTTATTTCATTAGTAAAAACTTGTCACTCACTGAACTCAATTATACGGTTACTGAGAAAGAGATTTTAGTTGTAATTTTTTCCATTAATAAATTCAGACATTATATTACAGGATATGAAGTCTTTGTACATACTGACCATTCTGCAATAAGATATTTGACAAATAAACCATTAACTAGTGGTAGGGTGACTAGGTGGTTATTATTGTTATAGGAATTTAATATTACCATTATCAATAGACCAGGAAAATCGAATGTAGTAGAAGATTATCTTTCAAGACTAAACAATCATGGTGAAGCAATTCCTGTTAATGATGATTTTCCTAAGGAACATATTTTTTCCATGTCAACAAAATCCCCATGTTTTGCTGACATAGCTAACTATTTAGTCACTGGAAAATTACCACGTCACTTATTCGCTTGTGAAAAGCGAAATATCATACAGAAAAGTGTTGCATATTCCTGGATTCAAGGAGACCTCTTTTACACGAGAGCAGATCTCATTATCTATAGATGTGTAAGATAGGAAGAACTGTTTGATATTTTAAAATCTGCCCATGATGAACCTTGTGGGGGTGACTTCGCTGATAAGTGGACTACATGCAAAGTGTTATAAGTTGGCTATTTTTGGCCTTTCTTGTTTAAGGATGCCAAACAATATGTGAAGCAGTGCGATAGCTATTAGGCAGTTCGCCAGCCTAACCAAACCAATGAAATTCCTTTATGTCCTTAGGTTATGATTGATCCTTTTGAAAAATGGGCCATTGATTTCACAGGACCAATAAATCCAACATCGTTAAATAAAAAGAATAGTTTGGTTTGTACAAATTTCATTACAAAACGGGTAGAAGATAAAGCTGTTTCTTTTGCTACTAAAAGAGTTGTTGATTTTCTTTTTACTAAAATATTTACTAGATTTGGTGTGCCTAGAGAAATTATTTTTTGACAATGGACCGCAGTTTATTTCTAATCTGATATAGGGTGTGATGGAGTAGTACGAGATATGTCACAGGAAATCCACACCGTATCACTCGCAAGAAAATGGTTAGGTGGAATACACAAATAAGATGATTAAGTCCATCCTCACAAAGACAGTAAATATTCATAGAAAGGATTGGGCTAAAAAATTACTGGAAGCATTGTGGACATATTAAACCACTTGGAGAAACAACACAGGACACACACCATATGAGTTGGTGTATAGAAAACAAGTCCTCTTGCCGATAGAATTCCAAATTAAGAATTTCAGGGCTGCAATCCAATTTAGATATCTCTGAAGCACAATAGCAACGTCTTCTACAATTGAATTAGTTATATGAATTTTGATGGGATGTTGTTCAGCAAAACATCTTGGTTCAACAACAGTGCAAGAAGTGGCATGACAAGTCCATTCCGAAAAAGCAATTCCAACTAAGTGATTGGGTACTCCTTTACGATTATAGATTCAAATATTTTAAAGGGAAATGTCACACACGCTAGATGGGACCCTATGAGGTGGTCAAAATGTTTGAAAATGGAGCGGTAGAAATTAAAACTATTGATGGACGAAATTTTGTGTTCTTGGTAAATGGGCATATATTGAAGATATATTTTCAACCCCTTACTAAAGGAGATTTTATGCAGCATGTCCAACAACAATTTGAAAAGGAGTTGGTAGGTGGTAACACTAACCTGTTGAAGATTTGATTCCTTCTTGTCCTTATTAAAAATAATAAAAGAACAAAATAAAAGAATTTTTTTTTCCTGTAATTGTGAAAATTAGTTGATTGACATGATTGCAGAAGGATCAACCTGAAAACCAACATGGTGGTAGGAAGATCAAAATTTTAATAAAAATGGAATGTTACTTGATTTTTAGATATGCTGACTACCACCAAGAAGAAGCAGGTTCGAGAAACTGAGCCCTTACCCAAGTTTGGGGTAACTAGCATGGATATTTTTATCCAAGTAAGCACTTAATTCCCGTTGCAAATACTTTTTCCTGCACCAGTGTAGGCAAACTTTCAAGGTAAAAAGAGAAACTTTGCCTTTCTTCTATTTCCCGTTTCGAAAATTACCATTATTTCCTTTTCTAAAAACCCCAATGAATTACTTTCCTCTTTCTTCTAAGAAAACTACCCTGCCCGATTTCGTAAAATCCCTCTTTTCCTGTGAATTCTTTTTCCACATCTCATTTCATCTACTCCCCTTGGTGATATTATTCCTGGAAATCCCTGCTGTAATGTTCCTTTCCATTTTGAAAATTACCCTTTTCCTACTTCTTTATTCCCTCATAAATTGATTACAGAATTTGATGCAGTTAATCCAGAAGGCACGCTCATGAAACACCAAAGGATGGTGAATAAAACTTTTCTTGTATATTGAGGCAAAAAAAATTCCAACTACATAATTGTGTTCTATAAGAATTTTTGTTTTCGTAAAATCCCTAGTGCAAGATGTGCAGTGCAAGCAGGTAGTGCAAGCACAATGTAGTGCAAGTAGGATTAGTGCAGGAAGGTGGTGGACTATGGAAGCAAGTGTAAAATAAAATTCACACAGTCCGGGAGCATCTTATGAAGAACGTTTATGATTCTTTATTTTCCTGCACATGAGTATTGATATATCATAGCATTGTATATTTCAATTAATACTCTGTTTTATCATTTACTGACTTAGGGAAATTTTTAAAGTGTAAGATGTATTAGGTTCTGAAATACAATTTTTTTAATAAGTACTAAAGTATGTCTTGATTGAATTATGAGGCAGACTGTGGGATATTACTGTTATCCAATAGCTTGTTTTCACCTTCCTTGAAACAATCTTGCATTATTGGTTCATGATTATCTTACCTCGTAACCCGATCATTATGACGGTTGCACCATTGCCGCATAAACCTCCACTACACCCAATCATTATTGCTCACCCGTAGCAGGCCGATACGAATCTACACCTGATACAAAGAGTTGTTTTCATCATGATCGGTTGAGTGGAATTGAAAAGACGGAGGATGGATGAACCTATAGCATAAATATCTTAGCAATTGTTGGTATCACTCACCAAAATCCTTTTAAGGTTGTGACCGAGAATTGTGAAGTGTAATTCAAACATGCCACCTGTAAGAAATGATTCGTCATCCTTGAAGGAGATCGAGCAAAATGCAGAATACCAGAACAATCTTGCACTATTGCAAGAATATGGGTTCCTTCCATTTTTACAGAAGTTCGACGGTTTCGACATGGATGTGGTACTAGAGTTCCTGAAGATGTTTAAAGGAGGCTAAGTCACGGTTGGATCATTAAAATTCAAAGTCATGGAGGAGTCCATTGTTCAAGCTACAAGCTTGCCAACTACAGGGGAGAAGTGGTTCAAAAAGGAACGCCTTGGGAAGAAACGATGGCATCGGTTTGTGGTTGACAGAAAGCTTAAGTTTTAAAACTATGCACCATTTTTAATGTACCATTTGGGGTAATTCTAACAGACTTACGGAAATTCCCACATGGTGTTAAGGTTATGTAAACCCATGCTCATTCGACCAAGGGGGATCCTTGAGAGGAGACAAAGCCAGTGCACACATACTAGTCTGGCATGAATTTCAAGACATTATTTGAAATTAACGCAGGGAATATTTAGTTTGCATGACACAATTTTTGAAGCAATGGGGCCTAGAGGAGGCCAGAGGTGATGGGCATAACCTAGTGATTTTTACAGTCATTCTTCATGATTTTAAGAGATGAGACCAATGGTGTAGATAGAATTTGGATCTAAGCAATGAATTTGAGGGCTCATGGTTTAAAGCCCACATGTGCCATTAATTCTTGGAACAAATTTCGAGATAGAGATGCACATTTCATATGTTTGTCATGTTTAATGTTAAAAGTTTCAGAATGATGAGATGGACATGTTGGTTCTTTTTTTTTCTATGTTTTGAGAAACAACTATTAGAGCTCATGGCATAAGCCTACATGTGTCATTAACAGTTGGCAAAAACTTCTAAATAGAGATAAACTTTTCAGAAATTGGTCTTGTTTACAGTCAAAAGTTTTAGAATGATGAGACGAACTTGCTAGTGTTGTGTTTCCTAAGTTTTGAGCATGAAATTGAGCGTTTTCGCACATAAACTGATCCAAATCTCATTTATTGTTGATTTACCCCTTTCAAGATTTGTATCAGGGAGAAAATGCATTTGAAAATATGTTTGGGTATCAACAACATATTCAAAGAGGACCTTTGCCACTTGTTGTGAGAGTTTAGCCCCTTTAATTTGAAGAAAGAGAGAACAATTTATACCACTTGTATGTGAGAATTCATTCATTTTGTATTCTCTAAGGATAACATCTCTTTAAAGGAGAGGCATTGCCTCATGAGTGAGAGTTCAATCCTTTTGTATTCACAAAGAAGAGTCTTATTGAAGAGAAGCTAATGAAGCGAATAAGAATTGAGAAAAGCCTGTAGAAGTAGCTAACACATTGTAGGTGAACACCGTTATAAATTCTTGGTCCATTTTTCCATATTATCATTTCTTCATGTGTTTCTTCTTCATTTGTGTTTCACTTATGGTTATTTCATGCTCTTTATGCAATTGTCTTTGAATTCATCTAAGTAAAGATCCAAGATCATCCAATAGTTGTTGCAATTATTTCTTCACCTCACTTGCTTCTATAATAGACTACATGTACAACCCAATGTTTATTAATGGGGAGTCCGACAATAGTTGGATCTCGTGATCCGCTTTCCTCTTGGGTGGTAACCCTTTAAGATCCTAGAACACATCCCTATATGTCTATAGAAACTCTTCTAGTTGTTATTTATATTTATTAGTACATCTTTCCAAGGATGCCTTGCCTCTTATAGGCTCTTCTACAGATTTATTTTATCTTAAAAACAATAAAACATACTTCTTACTGGAACTGATAATTTTCTTGGCTTGGTTAGCACTTATTAGTGAAAATTCTAACTTGCTTCTCTACATGTTGATGATAAACTATTTTCCATCGTTGAGGAACCAGTACTAGTTGTATCTTCACATGAATATTGCATCTTGAATGTACATGTAAGGACTTCCAAACACCACTCCACATACATCAAGGGGAACCAAATCTAGTTCTACTTCATCAATAAAATCGACACTAATAGCAAATATAATTTTGCATTGTTTTGTTACCTTTAAATATACATCCTTATTGACCCATACCAATGGATATGGGGTTGGATGATCACAAACTTCCAATACCAATTTGTTGACCAACTTAACTGAAATGAGATTCGCCTATGATCCTAAGTCAAATAAAGCATCAATTTTTTAATTATTGAGTTGTATCTTTATGTGGAAATGTTTGGTCATTTCTTGCTCTTCTTTTTGCTAAAGGATACTCAAATTCACTTCCTTTCGCACTAATGTAAATAAAATATTCTCATCCACATATAAGGTGATTTCAACTTGGGTGTTCAAATCAATGGTCATGTGGTTCTTCTTCTTATTGTCTTTCCTTTTGTTCTTTGGCTTAAGGTCTAGATGAAAATTCTAACACTTCTCCTTCACGTGGTCGTCAATGTTGTAGTGGTTTCTTGGATCCTTTCCACTTACTCTTCCCCTCTTTAGAAGTGTCTTGTTTCTCCTTCTGTTCGGATCCACTTGATTTCCCTTTCTCTAGGCCTATGTTTTCTAGGTATTTACCTGTACACAAGCCTCGTCCATCGATCTAGGCTTGAAAAAAATCACTTGCTTTCATACATGGTTGTGTAGACCCCCTAGATATTTAAGGAGCACATATGGGTTCTTTGGGGAGATATCCAACATTATAGCTATCTTTCTGAACTCTGTGGTGTACTCATGTACGCTTTTTCCTTTCTTTTCCCTGAAGTATTGCCACCAAATCCACTGGTCCTCTACATACCCAATAGGGTAAAATTACGAATTTATGAGGGTTTTTAAGTCCTCTCACTTAGTTATTTAATAATATACGTCCAACCTTGGGGCCTCCATGTGGATTTTGCACCAAGTGAAGGTATGGCCCTCTAATTCCAACCGCACAAATAAAATATTTTGTTCTCCATGAACTTGATGGATACTCAAATATACTTCTAACTTCTACATCCAATGATTTATCTTCAAAGCAATGATCTAACCATAGTACAAATTGATATCAACCTTTGTTTCCATTTTGAATATGCGCTATGAATGATTCATGACACTTGAATTGGTTTGATCTTTTTTGGGTCCTTTCTTTGGTTGGTTCTTTCTTTCTTCTAGATCTTTTGATCTCCCCTCAGATTTGTATTATGCATTAGAACCCCCATCATCTCAAAATATCCTAAGTTTATTGCTCAAGGATGACATGAGGAGATTAATATTATGGTTTATATATTGCTATGCAACTAGATCACAAAACAAAAGTAAATAGAGATCGACGACTTGAAAATTAGATTCTTCAAGGGGGAAACCTCCTTTACATCACATAAATGAACAATTATTGGATGATACAAATTAAAAGATCTCCTTGGTATATATAGGAGTCTAAGGGGTCACAATATAATCAGAGCCTACGTAAAAATAATAATGTAAGGGCACAACAATAACCATAGTGGGTTTCTATGGGGCACAATAATAATAATATGGGGGCTACATGGGCATAAAAATAACAATAGGGGGATACACTAACAATAACAATAAGGGGCTACATTAATAATAATAAGGAGGCTACACTAGTATTATAGGGACCTAACATGCCCCTCTCCTTCCAAAAAGTTTTGTCCCCAACGCTTGAGTAATTTTGGATTCTTTTATATAAATTTTCATCCTCCCATGTGAAATATCCAACGAGCAAGTTCTTCCACTTAATGAGATACTCCCAAATTGATCAATTTTATAGTTGTCAGGTTATTTCTTTCATGACTACTTCAGGCTCTAATATGTTTTTTCCTTCTTCATCACATTTTGTCAACACTATTTGAACTAGGAGCTTGTCACTAATAACCTTATTTAAGCATGAAACATGGAAAACTAGGCATACTTGGAAAAATTCAGGCAACTCCAATTTGTATGCCATAGTATCAATCTTTTGCAACACTTTGTAAGGACCACAATACTTGGGTGATAATTTAGTATCCTTATTATATTGCTTGAGGGACATGTGTTTGTATGGTTGTAGCCTTAAAATACCGGTCACCTACATCAAAACTTCTTTCACTGTGATGTTGACATGCTCGTTGGTTCATTCGATTATGTGCTAGAATGAGGTTATCCTTTAAGAGTTGGAGAACTTGTTGTTGATGCTCGATGTGATATCCCACTACTTGAACCTTAGATTTTTCTCTTAAATATGATGTGATGGATAGTGGATGATATCCATAAAGTTCCATAAATGGGGTCATTTTTGTTGTAGTATGGAAGTGTTTTACCACCATTCAGCCAAAGCTAACCACTTGAACTATTGTCTTTGTTTATCAGATACAAAGCAATGAAAATATCATTCTAAATTTTTATTCACTATCTTTGTTTTCCATCAAGTTGAGGATGATAAGATGAGCTATGAGATAATTGAGTACCAAGACAAGAAAATAATTTCATCCAAAAAATTCTAATGAAAATGGGATCTCTATCACTTACAATAATCTTTTGGTTTCCATAAATGCAGTAGCAATTGTAACGGATTTAAAAGGATGAGATAATGCAAAAAAGTGTGCATAATTTGTAAGTCTATCAACTACCACCATGATGACACCCTTTCCTTCAAACTTGGGTAAAACTATGATAAAATACATTGATACCTCCTCCCAACATTGCCTTGGAATGGCTAAAGGTTGTAGAAAACCTAGGGTCTTAATTGTCTCAACATTAGTTTGTTGGCAAACCAAACATTCTACCACAAACTTTTGAATATCAGATTTAAGGCCATCCCAACAAAAAATCCTTCTTGACCCTGTGGTAAGTTTTTAAAAATCCTAAGTGCCATCCTAACAGGGAGGTCTGCAATTCCAAAATAATATTTTGTTTGAGTTGGGATCTTTGTACCATAATGAATCATTTTTCTAGATAAATGTATCTGATGCACTGGGATCTTGCTACGACTTTGGAATGAGTGTCCACACCTCTTCATCATTCTCCCATTCACCCCTTGCTTCAATTATCCAATTAGGTTGGATAATATAAATGACACAGAGAAATGCTTCCACGTCCTCATCCTTTATTGAGAGTTCAAATGAAAGAAAATTCCTCCCTTTTTTGTAGATGATTTCAAAGTCATAACCCAACATCTTTGTGAGACATTTTTTCTAATTTTGTGAAGATAATCTTTGTTCCAAAAATTATTCAAGACTATTGTGATATGTTTTTATCTTGAAGTGTCTTGCCATTAGGTAAGGTTTCCATTGCTTTAGTGTATGTAGTATTGCAAAAATTTTGTTCTCATAAATAGGTTTTTGTAAGTACTTTCCCTTGATTAGATAACATTAAAAAGTAATCGCTCTTCCTTCTTGCATTAAAACAACACTAACTCCATTTCCTGAGACATCACATTCCACAATAAAGGTTTTTGTAAAGTCTGGTGTAGCTAATATCGATGCTTGGAACATTTCCTCTTTAAGATGTTCAAAGGTCTTAGTTCTTTTGGAGTCCACAAAAATACATCTTTCTTCAATAATGTTGTTATAGGTGTTGCTATTCTCCCATAATTCTTAACCAATTTTCGATAATACATTGTCAACCCAAGAAATCCTTGAATATGCTTTAGGGTTGTGAGGATTTTCCATTCATTAATGGCTTTAATTTTTTTAGGATCTACCTTAACACCCTCATGAGATCAAATATGATCCAAATATTCCACTTCCTGTACTCCAAAGAAATATTTGGAGTTTTTTTCATATAATTGTTTCTCGTCTAATAGTTTGAGCACCCTGTCGACATGTTGAACATGATCCTTCCAAGACTTTCTATAGATTAGTATATCATCAAGAACTACTAACACAAATTTTCTATGGAAGGGTTTGAAAATGGAGTTAATCAAACCTTGAAATGTGGAAGGTGCATTAGTAAGGCGAAATGACATGACAAAAAATTCATAATGACCTTCATGAGTTTTGAACATTGTTTTCAGAATGTCTTTAGTCTTCATTCTCATTTGATGATAACCTGAATGAAGATCTAGCTTGGTGAAATAAATTTCTCCATTTAATTCATCTAACAATTCATCAATGAAAGGAATGGGAAATTTATCTTTAATAGTGAGCTTGTTGAGCTCCCTATAATTTGAACACATATGGCATGATACATCCTTCTTGTGCACCAATGCAGAGAAAAAACATTGACTAGGTTGAATTATACTGACCTCTAGCATTTTTGCAACCATGCGTTCCATTTCACTCTTTTGGGCATAGTGATATATGAAGGCTTGATGTTTGGAGGAACACTTCATAGAATCAAGTGAATAGAATGATCATAACCATGACTAGGTGGGAGGCCTTTGGGAGTCTTTAATACCTTGGAATGATTACTCAATACTTTTTGGAGATCTATAGAAATAGATTATTTCGATGATTGAACCTGTAGTGAGCATAATTGTGCAGTTATGTCCCGTTATTCTTTCTTAGAAAATTTTGTGATACCATTAGAGATGCTTATCTTCCTTGGTTTCCCTACGATACCTCTTAATTCAATTTCCTTTCCTTCCCAAAAATTCTTCAAGAAGAGTTATTGAAAATTAAAATTTATTTTCCCCAAATATTATAACCATTGGAATCCTAGTACAACATCATGATCTAGGGGTTCAATAAAATGCTCAAAATTGAATGTGCTTGAGACTAGTGTCATATCGTAGTGTCTATTGTCTTGAATCCAACGTCACTTGAATCATGTAAAACTGACATTTTGTGCTCAAGATATCACGTTCTGAAGTTTTCATCAAACGACAAAAAAGTCAAACAATAGGGTTGACTAGGTTGCCGACTGGACAGACCATACAGTTGGTGTCATTATGACATCAACATGCTAACTGGGTGTGTGGAAGACAAGTGGACTAATCCAGACTCTCCACACGTTAGCTTCATATAGGACCAATTGGCAAAATATTATTGGCTGAGCGTAAATGGTACAGGCCAATCCCAAGGTGCCACATGGCATTCTGGGAGAGGCCAAAATTTTGTTATGGATATCGGCTAACCCCACAAGGTTCAAACTTGTGACATGTTTAACAACAACCAACCACATTACCAACGAACCACATATATGTTTTTAATATATATTATGCGTCATTTATATTTAAAGAGTAGTGGTTTGTATGGTGGCAGGATGGGTGAGGCACTTGGCCCCAGCCTTTGGTTACATGATGCCATAAGACTAGAGGCATCAACAGAGGGACAGGTTCATTAATCCCTAGCCATGGTTATATCAATGACCATACAAGTGGTGAAGGAGGCGAACCAGGTAGCACCTGGCCCACATCGACCCCTGCTCCCATGATCCATAATGTAACTAATGACCAAGACAAGAGGAGTTGGAGTAGCAAGGGTGGGCGATAAACCCTGGCCCCCGGCCACATGGCACTCAATGTGACCTTGGACCATCTCTTAAGGGTTATTGGCTGAATTAAACATGCGACAAATTGCATAAATTTTGGCAGGAATCACGCCAGCACTAAGAAAAATTATTTCTCGGCGGTTAGCAGAAAGGTGGAATTCATGGGATTATTAGCCAGAATTGTAGATTTGCAGAAAAATTAGAAAAATTTGTTCAAGGAGGCATATCTTGCTCATTTTCCAACCTTTTTGAGGTCAAGAAAATCCTAAATTGTGGATTTTGAGCATTCTGAATCCATTGGTAGCACTATTTTTGCAAATTGAGCATAATAAACTGATGCAATTTCAGATTTAAGCATATAATTGAAGGGACCCAACACTGGAAGTTGGACCCAAAGAAATAGCCTAGGAGGGGTGAACTCCGTTATCAAATTTTTGTTTTCTGTTGTTGTTTATGGTTCATTTTTCTTTGTTTTATTTATGTAAATTGAATTTTAAAACACTAAGTTTATGTGCTTTTGCAACTTGATCCATTGGCCACAATACATAAACTTGCTTGAAATTTTTACAAAAACCTTCAAGTTTTTAATTTCAGATCAGTTTGGTATGAAATTATGGTTGTTTTTATGGTTTAACTGTGTCTGTAGGTATTTTCTTGATGCTTACAAGGTTAAAGTTGAAAAGAGGAGAAGGAGTTCTTGAATAACCAAATCCTGAAATTGGTTCAAGGAGGTCACAAACTCCTCAAACTCCACAAGTCATGGCACATGAAGAAGGACATGAGATGACATCTAAGGATGAGAGATCTTTCATAAAGGATTTCTATGACATGTCTAAAATGGTGAAAGTTTTATATCATGAGAGGATAACAAGGTTGCATGGAGAGAGCTCAAATCAACCAAAAGGTAATGGTGGTGATGGGAGCAAGAGTCCGGCTCCACCTCCTCCTTCATCTCCATATTCACCTTCATCCTCATCTCCTTCAACTCCTTCACATACTCCTCCAAGATATCCAAAAGGACATGCTAAGTCTCCTTTGTTAAAGCTTGATGTCAATTTTGAATTGTCTGTGTATAATGGGGAAATGAATGTTGAAAAGTTGGATAATCAGTTTCATCAGGTTGAATTCTATTGTAGGATTAAAATGATTAAGGATGGTGTGACCAAGATCTAGCTTGCTTCTCTTTTTTTTGGAAAGTGAAACCCTCATCTGGTGGGGGACCATAAATTAAGAAGACTTGAAGAAAAGTGGTAAAATTATCTCTTCTTGGAATGATTCTGTAGCTGCATTAAGAAGGAAATTTTATCCATTAGCTTACATGCAAAAATAAATTATGGATTGGAAAAAATTCAGACAAGCTAAAGGTCAAAGTGTTCAAAGTTACACACAAGAATTTAGAAGAAGAGCTTTAATCTTGGGTGTAGATTTGTCTTCCCAAGAAACTCTCCTTAAATACGTAGGTGGATTACATATTTATTTAAGACACAATCTTATGTTTAATTCAACCAATCGAGATGAAGTATGTGTTCAAAAAACTCATTCAGAGGCAAGAGGGAAGAATGTTACTCCAACGCCTAACAAGAAACCATTCAAATCTAGAGACAAAGGAAAGGGGAAGTTTAAAGGAAAAGTAAAAAAGAATGCTACAATCAAGAAAGAGGGAGAGAAACTCACATGCAAACATTTTTCAAAAGAAGGACATGATGAATACCATTGTTGGAAACTGCATTCAGAAATGAGACCAAAGAAGTTCAACAACAAGGGGAAACAAAAGACTACTACAACAACTCAACAAGATCTAGAATCTAATCCAGGCAATGAGACCAAAATCATAGTCATGGGAATGAAAGGTAAAGCTTCTATTACAAGTGTTATTTCTTCTAGTAAGCCTATTGAGTCTCAAAATGATAAAGAAAGAAATGAGATTTTCCATATTAGAGTCATTCCAAAACATACCAAAGTTGATACCTTGTTTGATAGTGGATCTAAAGTCAACATTATTTTTGAAGCTATTGTCAAGAAACTAAACTTAGAAACTATACCTCATCATAAACCTTATCCTTTGGGTTGGATATGTGACAATGCCAAATTGCAAGTGACAAGAAAAATGTAAACTTAAATTTTCCATCACTACAAACTCTATTGATGAGGTAGAGCTTGATGTTGTACCACTATACATATGTGGAATTGTTTTAGGGAGCCCATACTTGTATGACCGAAAAGCCATATTCTATTGTCATGAGAACAAATATCATATTTTTAAATATGGAATTGAGTATATCATTAGAGAACATTGCAAGAAGATGAACTTGTCTCTTGTAAGTGTTGGTAAAACTAAATGGCTTGTAAATGCTAGTAAGAATTTTGTATTATTGATGATAAAATCCAAAGATATTGTTGAATCTCAATGTTGAAAATGCAACAAGATGATGGAGCTTCGTGAAAAGAAGTCGCCTTCACTAAGTGTGCCCGCAGGCTATTTTTGGCTCAAAGTCTATTTTTAGACATATGGATCATGGTGTATGAGTTGCAGGATGCTATTGGTGGATGATTGGTTATGTTGGTAAAAATATATGGACTTCTATTTTTAGATATATGGGCGGAGTCTATTTTTAGACTGCCAGGCTAAAAATAGAATAGTCAAATATTATTAACTCTTAATAATATTTAGACTATAAACATTATCTTATTCTCTTAGAGCACTTCAATTAGAGCTACAGATGTGGCACATGCAATTCCCATAAGGAAATATGTGGTTCTATGGGTTAACTTGAGCTATTGCATGGAGGACTTCAGTCAGGACTTTAGTGATTGAGTTTTGTGGAGTTGGATCAGGAGTTGATGGAGTTGTGTTCAGTTTGACTTAGTTGAACTAGTTGTATTTAGTCTAACTGACAAGTAGACCAATGATGAGTGATGTGAATTAGTTATTAATTAATTCACTAATTATTAACTCATAAATCAACTGAGGAATACATCATCTAACTCAGTGCATGGACAGTTCAGTGGAGACAATTGTTAGAGGTGAGTGAAAGGGCAAGACAGCTGTCAGTTGTGACTATAGTTGTGCATGTAATTTGCATAATCAATGGATCGAGTATTTCCAATGAGGATTGCATGGTATATCCAAGGGAAATACGAATTTGGATCATTCATTCATCAGTATTCTCATGCAGGATTACGCAGTGGAGGTAGGCAAGCAGCGGAGGAGATTTGAACCTGTGATTGATTCAGATCTGAGCTAGTTTTTGTGTAACAGGTGGAGATAGTACTGAGTACTTGTGAGGAGTATTGTACTTTGTATTGTTACATGTTCTCAATCAATATAATATATAGATAGTTGGGGGTTTTCATATGTATTCTTTCCCCGGGTACATACTGTGTTGATATGTGCGATTGATGTTTCAATGTGTGCATGCGAACGTTTCTATTTCCACGAAATTGATGATCAATAGTAGAGGAGGTTATGTATTATGCATGATTCCAAAAATAGTGTATAATCAAGATAATATCTGTGAATAAGTGTCATATTATTAAAAATTTCTACATGGTATCAGAGCTGTTTGATTTGTAGAAAAAGTTCTACAAGATATCAAAGCGAAGTTGATCATCAGATCTATTATTCAGAAAGTGTTTCCATTTTATTTCTTTAGGCAGAGTCTATAATCGGGCCAGGTAGCCTCTGGATTCATCCTTCTTTTGGAAGGTGAGATATCCGGTGAATTCCCATATAGTCGATCTCTGTACAATAAATACTTTGTTCTCACGAATTTTAGATTAGAAGCGGTTTAGTTTTGAGCTGGTGGAATTCGAATTTCCAGCAGTGTTTTCTTGGTGTCAAAGTTGAAATGTCTTTCAACGAATTGCGATTGGAGTATGCCCTTGAGGGCAGCTCGAACTATATTGCATGGAAGGACAGGATGGAGGCAATGTTAGATGATAATGGGTTGAAGGAGTTCATAGATGAAGATGTCCCAAAACCTACTGATGCTGCTCAAGTCAGGGATTGGCAAAAGAAGACAGCAAAGTGTCGAAGGATTCTGTTGGAGGGCGTGAGG
>APFE031350201.1:0-124499 GCA_000404065.3 Pinus taeda
GCACTTGCAATTGATTATGCCAAATTCGAGCAAGGATTTCACCAAGCTCAAGCCACACTTTCAATTTTACAATCAAATCCCTCCTACACTAGGCAAAGAGATGCATAAGCTCATGTTAGAAACACATCATAAGCACATAGCAGGTTCATCTTTAACATATTGAAATCAGCATTGTTAGTTTTTATAACATTGGATGTGTTTTAGCCACCAAATTTGGTGGAGAAGCTAGAATACATGAGATATCCAAAACCCATAAATTATTTCTAGAAATTCCGCCTAGAAGTGTCTCAATTAGATTATTAACTGATTTTTTAAATATTTCGTAAGTCTAAACTTAGGGAATATGATTAATAAAATCAGTGTTAATTGGGATAAGGTGAGAATCATCTAGAAACTCGCACGGATCGATCGAGAGATGATCCTAGCCATTGATTAAGTTTTAAGCTTGGTCGTTAGTGCTCCAACAGTGGATTATAAGAAGAGATCGATGTAGTGATGGGGAAAACACTTGAGCAGTTCAATTTTGCTAAAACTGGCAACTAGGGTCATATTCCACCTTGGGACAACTCATATGATGGAGATGATTATTGCATTGGATTCCTCTTTTCGACAAGTCCAAGATTGATATAAAGATCATCTCATTCAGACAAGCAGAAGTGCGATTTTGAATTTATTCTCTCTCATGTACAAATTGTTCAGGTCGGCCTCACCTTAATGTAGGCTCAAGAAGCCCAATAGATGTGTCTCTTCGCCCACAACAAAATGTATAAATAGAAGAGACCTCACACCTCATTTTGACATCATTCACTCACACATTCTTCTCTTTCTTCATCAAATTGGTTCATACAGCTTGGGTATCTTCTCTCTCTCTCACACGTGTGGCTAGGAGCACTACTTTCTCGACTAAAACAGAACCGAAAATTTCAGACTGTTGACCAACATTGACCACTGTTGATTTGCCCACGTTTGACTGTGTTTTTGGAGGCAGAGTTTCACTCCCTTGAGGCTGCATTGATTGACACGAAAATCGAGGTGTTTGGGGCTTTTTGACCTCCGTTGACTGCAAGGTTGTTTGAACACAGGGTTGACTGTTGTTTGACCAAGTTTGACCAAAAATTTTGGTTTGTTTTGACTTGACTTTGACCTTTGTTGGAGGCTGAATTGGACTACTTTTGACCAAGCTTCAAAGGAGGTGTTTTGTTGTTGATTTGACCAGCGTTGACTTTCTGGTTAGGGCTAAAGTTTGACTGCAAAATTTGACAGAGTTCATTTGACTTTGTAATGGGCTAGTCTATTTGACTGTAGCACTCTCTCTGCTGAACTATTGAATAATAATAAGAAGATTTTATCAAAAGGGTTTCCCCACATTGGGGTTTTTCCCTGGCATCATCCAAATCTGGTGTCCTCTTGTTTTGGCTTGTCTTTTGCATTCGTTTTATGTTTTATCTACATTTACTGTCAATGTGATTAATGGTTGATGTGATTGCTACTGGAAATAATTGGATATTGTTATTGGGTTGCTAAAAGAACATTGAAGTAAATTGCGCTAAGCATAGAACATACCATATCTAAAATTAACATGGTATCAGACCTCAGGTGAAGATAAATCCCAAGCAAGAGTGAGAAAAGCAACCACTGAAGGAAGTTGTTGAACAAGAATTTGGAGCTAGCCTCAATGACAACTACATCTTACTTCAAATCCGAGGACAAGCTTAAGGACAAATCCGACTATCATGCATGGAAGATGTTTCTAGATTGGACTTTGGAAGAAAATGATGCTATGGACTATGTCAAAGGAAGAGTGGAGGAGCCCCCTTCAAATGCACCCGTTGTTACAAAAACAATATACAAGAAAGGTGAGGTCAAAGATAAGAAAATTATTGTTGATTCAATTCACAAGCCTTTGGTTTCCTATATTTCTGCTTTGGAAACATCTAAGGAGATGTATGACAAGTTGTTTGGGATGTTCAAAGTAAATAATGCAAATCAAATTCTCTTTCTCAAGAACAAGTTGAAAGACATCAAGATGGATAGAAGAGAGTCCATTCAATCCTACTTCATGAGGATTACCGAAATCAAGAATGATCTCCTATCTATTGGAGAAGTTGTTCATCACAGCAACTCCACTCTTATTGCACTTGGAGGCCTTACAAGAAAATGGGATGTGTTTAACACTACCATCCTCAATAATGACAGGATTTTGGGATTTGATGAATTACTACTAGATGCACTCAAGAAGATATAAGGATGATGGAAAGAGATAAGCCCTCAAATGGAAATAATCCTACCACTTTCTCCGCTCACGCTAAAAGAAAGAACAATGTTGGTCCAAGAAGACACAGTCAAGGGTTTAAGTTGGGATTCAAGGAAGAAGGTAAAGGCAGATGCTTCAATTGCAACATGTTTGGCCACTTTGCTAGAGAGTATCCTCACAAGAAGGATACTCCAAGGGATGATGACAACAACAAATACAATAACTACAAAGGCAATGGCAATCAAAGCAACAACAGGTTCAACAACAAAGGAAAAAGGAATGCTCCCGTTGCCCAATATGGAAATGGTCGTCCTCCCTGTTACTTCTCAAACTAGCAGAGGGCCTAAAGGGGCAAATGCTAGACCAAGGACAACGAATGGAGACTTAGCCCACTATCACCTCAGGTAAGGCTCCTTAGTATTTACGGACTTTCACCAATGGGAGGGGACCCAATATATATGAAGTCACAGATGAAGGATAAATCAACAAGTGGGTATAGAGTGACCCAAATAATCCCTTTCCATAAGAGGTTGAAAAATAGAGCTTGCTTGCTTTCTAAGCAAGGTACAATGTCTTCTAGGAGAAGGATGGGAGGATTTGAGGGTTAGGTTTAAGGAAATGACTTGTGAAAGAGCATCCCAATCCCTAAAATCCTTATTGAAATTGGTATCCTGGATGGTTCTTGAAGAATTGTCTTTTCAAAGGAATGGGACCACACAGGACCAAGTGGACCTAACCTAGGTTAAGAGGTAAGAATTTAGCAACCAACAATATTCTTAACCCAGACAAGGAGGGGGAAAGGATCAAAGAAAGGATTTTCACTTAAAGGTGTTGATTTGATCCTATGAGGCACTAGCCTTGAGGATACCAGGGCAGAATTTGATCTCAGAGTTACGGCTTGGCTTTTCTCACAACTCCACCGTCGAAATGGCTTCAAAATTGGAGGAGACCTTGAGGAGACAACAACACAGGGGAGGCTAGGAGATCAAACTTTTTAGAGGGCTATTTTGTCGGGAAAATGATGCCCTAGGTGACCCAACCTAGCTAGACCTAAGAAAAAGTGAAAAAGGATTGATTTTGGGTGACCACCTCTTGGTAGATCAGTGCCTTAGTCTTGGGAGAATGGAGTCTATGATAAATATGAATGAGGACTTCGTTTCTTAGTCAAGGAGGCCTTAAGACTACCTTGCTGGCCTTCTAGAGCAAAGGGAAGCACCCTTACAGCTTTTATAATTCGACATTGCAAAAGGAGATGGCTTATCAAGATGAATTCATTGTTAGAATTATCCCTAGGAAATTTCATTCAAATTACATTGACAGATGCTATATAGAGACAAAATTCCACAATTTAAGCGGTAAATGCATGCTGCAATTAGCCCTAAAAATAGCGAAAATCTCAATCCTATGTTTATGACAAAGTAAAACAAGAATAGCATTAAAAGCATGTACTTGCATGTAATAGAACATATCCAACCATCCACAATTTAACAATAGATAAGCTCCAATATAAGATAAACCAATCCAAACATCAAAATTCATCCATAAAGCTCCAATTCATCCTCCAAAAAAGTGTGAAATTCTAAAGAGAGAGAAGAGATCCAATCCAAAGTGATGATGAGAAAATGAACTCATCTCACTTGTATTTATACACTAATTAAGAGTTTGAATTAATCTATTAGGCCTACATAAACCCCAAAAATAAAATAATGTGCTAATAACCTAACTTTTGGTGACAAACCCACCAAACTAGCTCATAAATGAAATAATAAGCCTCTTAAGGGGTCAAGTGATTAAAAAAAAATGTCGTAGGGCCCTCCAAGAGGCCTGATAAGGTCCATAGGTGCCATAATGAAGAATAAGACCCTCAAAAGTGATGGACGAGGGAGTGGCCCCTTGTCCTCCAAACAATAAACTTGTGGTGCTCCCAGTGAGTGTGGGGGTACAATAATAATCTCATGGGTCTCCAAATGAGTCGAAGGTGCTTGTAGACCATCTATAAGAGACTTCGATGATGGTGTGGGTGATGCCATATCATCCTACAAGTCCTAGGTCAGCTGCCAAGTGCATGGTACATCTGTGGGGTTGGCTGGGCAATGGTGAACCAGGTGCATTTTCCTTGTCCAATAGGTGAATCTCGAGCAATCTCTGAACATCCTTCGGGATCCATGGAGTGTTGTCTACTGCTATGGAAGCCATGGCTCTTAACACACACCTTACATGTGCCAATGTAGCCTTTTGAAGGATCCGGACCCCGTATAGGAAGACCAAACCCAAGATGGAGACCATCTGCAATCCTGCATAAGATCCAATGCGTCCCCTAGCCTTCCAGTACAACAAGTCATCAAGCAAATCGAGTAAAAGAGCTTACAAACCATGGACCAGAGGTGGGGACTTCATAATGCCCTGCCCTTCCATAATGGACTTCGAGATGTGCTAATGTCTCCAAACCCTAAATGGGGTTAACCAAGTATCCTATTAAGTGGTTTCTACTTGTAAAGGAGATAATGAATCCAAGGTACATCCTTTAAAGGTGGTGGTATGTGATAAAGAGGTGAATGGAGTAGGGATGAGAAGCAGCAACGCTGGGCCACATGTTGGGGTACAAGGGTAGCTAAAAAAAAGGGAAGCCGCACTTGGGTATATAGTGTATAGGAGGGAGCAATCATGGTACATGAGGTGCCCCGACCTTGATTTATCCACCCTTCTTTATATGCTTTCTCCTTTTATGATTATTCTTTAATTAACTGCTCGGGGCTTTAGGGGTAAGAGCATGATGTGCGAGATGTAGCAGTGGATACCCCCTTTAAGGTAGGGTGGTTCATTGCCCACTAAGGGTTAGGACAATCATGGGTTCCTATATGATGAAGGAGGCTCATAAAACCTGTAGGAACCAGGGTGATGGCCACGATGATGGAGTAGAGCTCATGTGTTGGCTTTTTCCCACGTGCTAAATGTGTTTGTCCCGACCATTTATATTATTTTGTGGTACATTTTCCTGTTGAACATGGCCAATTATGTTTCTACCTTTCTTTTTAGATGCATCAACATCTGAGGCATCATTCCAGGCCTGAGCCAAAGTTTGGGAAAGGCAACGGGGAGAGCTAACCCTATGTGGACCCAAGTGGGAGAAATGATGAATGGGGTAATAATGAGGGGAAATGGGGTAATATATGTGGATGAGGGAGTGGGACCACACAACCAAAATCAAGGTTTCCCATGAAATACCATCCCTAAAGCCAAATGGTCAGTAAAAGAGATCCCACGGGACTAGAATCCAAGTTTAACATCCAAAAGGGGTCTAAGGGACAAGAGCACAGACATAGCCCACTCTTTTCGTCAAATCCCCCTATTAATCCATGCCCAGAAGTGTCCAAGATAAGCAAACTACAATACTCAATTACCAAATGACAAGGCATACCTTTAGGTTCGAGAGGCCCACCTTCAAACATACGATCATGGCAGATGAGTGAGGGACCACATGGCTGGCTGAAGTGGCGAAGAAATGGCACAACAAGCTCATTGGTCGCTGCAAGGGGCTGCTGGCTGCCGGCAAAGAACCATCTTGGAGAAGAAAAAAATCTCCTAGGGATATCACCCACAAAATGGTGGGTAACATCTAGCTCCAACTAGGACGTGATCTCTCGAAGAAGTGGGTGAAGCCACTCGAATGGGAGGTCACGAGAACTCAAGCAATCTCTTGGTTACTGTAAATCTGTTACCTACACATATAATAGATGAAGAACACAGGGCAGCATGCTTTCGCGACATTTCATGATCGCACATGCTTAATGTTAGTCCATAAAATCAACAGAAAAGTAAAATATGCACAGATGCACCTATTCTACCATGAGAAATATCATATGACATTAGTTCTAATGCAAAAATCAACATGTAATGCATCCTATCATAACATGCATGTGATAATGCTAATGCTAGGTGTAATCATAAAGTTAGCGAAACCAACATATCATCATATCAATATACATATGCCTACCAGTATGACTACTCATGTAACAAATCCTGAAGCGGATGCGGATTCATTTGTATGGAAGATGAAGTGGGTGGGAGGTAGGAAAATATGATCTTCATTCGAGGTAAAAGAAAGCCTAGGAGAAGGAAAATGAGTCAATCTAGAAGCGCAGGGCTTTCCCTCTAACTACGCAATGGTCTAATGAAAGATCGCTTTCAACAACTCCCTATCACAATCATTGTTTATAATATCATGCTTTGTAGATTCCACAAGGTTGTGATGGGAGGGGAAAGAAGGGGTGCAATAAATAGATCACTCAAGATGATGGTCACATTGGAGAGGGGAGGTCATGGAGTGACCAAAACCCTGAGGGTGTGTCTTGTTACCCCTCAACTAGCAAGGAACCTAAGGCAGATCCCTAAAGGGCAAACGCTAGGCCAAGGGCAACAAATGGAGACTTAGCACGATGTCACCTCAGCTAAGACTCCCTTCTATTTACAAACTTTCACCAATGGGAGGAGACCCGATATGTATGGAGTCAACGATGAAGAATAAGTCAATTGATATGAGTGACCCAAATAAACCCTTTCCCAGAAGAGTCTAAAGGATGGAGCTTGCTTGCTTTCTAAGCAAGGTAATATGTACTCTAGGGAAAGGAATAGAGGTTTTGAGGGTTAGGTTTATGGGATAAGACTTGTGAAGGAGTTCCCCAATCCCTAAAATCCTTATTAGAATTCGTATCCCGGATGGTTCTTAAAGAATGATCTTTCAAAGGAGCAAGACCACACAAGGCCAAGTGGGGACGGTCTAGGGTATGAGGAAAGAATACAACAACCAATGATATTCTTACCCTAGACAAGGTGGGGAAAGGATCAAAGAAAGTATTTTCAATTGAAGATGTTGTTTTGACCCTATGAGGTACTAGCCTTGGGGATGGTAGGGCAAGTTTTAATCCCGAAGCAAGGGCTTAGCTTTTCTCCCAACTCCACTGTCAGAAATGCTTAAAAAATGGAGAATAGCTTGAGGAAAGGCCAGCGCAGGAGACCATAGGATATCAAATTTTTTGGATGGCTAGCCTGTCCAAAAATTGGTGCCCTAAGTACCCCAACTTTGCTTGACCTAGACGGAGGTGAAATAATATGAGTTTTAGTGACCCTTAGTAGATTGATGCAATAATCTTTGGGAGAATGGAGTCTATGATGAATATGAGTAGGATTTCTTGGTTCCCAATCAAGGAGACCTCAAGATCACTTCACTAACCTTTTAGGTCAAGGAGAAGCAACCTTGCAGCTTTTATACTTCGATGTGCAAAGGAAATGGCTTATCAAGGTCAAATTCTTTGATAAAATCACCACTAGGAGATTTCGCTCATATAACATGGCCCATACATTCAGAGATGCTATAATAGAGACAAATTTCACAATTTTAAGCAGTGAATGCATGCAGCAATTAGCCTTACAATAGCGAAAAATCTCAGTCCAACGTATATGACAAAAGTAAACAAGAATAACGTCAAAAAGCATGTACTTACATGTACAAAGTATATCCAACCATTCATAATTGACAAGGGAGAGAAGCTCCAAGAGAAGATAGACCAATATCCACACATCAAAATTCATCCATAAAGCTCCAATTCATCTACTAAGAAAAAGTGTGAAATAGTCAAAAGAGAGAAGAGATCCAATCCAAAGTGATGATGAGCAAATGAGTTCATTTCACTTGTATTTATCCACAACTTAGCAGTTCAAATTAGCCTTCTTAGCCTACATAAGACCCAAAAATAAAATAATGTTCTAATAATTCAACTTTTGGTGACAAGCCCACCAAACTAGCTCATAAATGAAAAAATTAGCCTCTCGAGACGTCAAATAATAATCTATGCATGTCGTAGGGCCCTCTAAGAGGCCTAGTGAGGTCCATGGGTGCCACAATGAAGAATAAGACCCTCAAAAGTAGTAGACAAGGGGTTGGCCCCATGTAATAACCCATGGTGCTCCAAATGACATGTGGGGGCACACAAGTGTCCTCATGGGTCTCCAAACAAATCGAAGATACCTATAGATCATCTGCAAGGCCTAAGATGATGGTGTAGGTGGTGCCACATCATTATGCAAGTGTTGGATCATCTACCAAGTGTATGGTATAGATCTGGGGCCAGTTGAGCATGATGGATCAGGTGCATCCTCCTCGTCCAATAAGTGAACCACAAGCAATCTCTGAATGGCTGTGGAGATCCATGGAGTGCAATTTGTTGCTATGGAGACCCATGGCTCTCAACGCTCACCCTACATGTGCCAACGTGGCTCTCTAGAGGACTAGGACCCCGTATAGGGAGACCAAACCCAATGTATTTGTCCCGATCATCTTTTTTCATTTTGTGGTACATTTTCCTGTTGAATGTGGCCATATAAGATTTTATTTTTCCTTCAGTTGCATCAACCTCCGGGCTTCATTCCAGGCCATGACCTGAGGTGTGGGCAAGGGGAAGGGGCAAGCTAGCCCTATGTGGACCCAATGGAAGAATGTGGACCCAGGTGGGAGAAATGATGAATGGGGTAAAAAATGAATGGAAAGAGGGTAATATAAACGGATAGGAGAGTGGGACCATGCAACCAAAATCGGTGTTTCCCAGGAAATACCATCCCAAAAGCCAAATGGTCAGTAAAAGAGATCCCATGGGACTAGAATCTATGGTTAATACCGAAAAAGGGTCTAGGAGGCAAGGGCATAGTCCTAGCCCATTCTTTCCACCGAATCCCCCCATTAATCCATGCCCAAAAGTGTCCATGATAAGAAAACTACCATACTCAATTTCCAAATAACAAGCCATACCTTTCGGTTCGGAAGGCCCACCTTCAAACATACAATCATGGTAGATGGGTGAGGGTCCACATGGCTGGCTCAAGTGGCGAAGAAATGGCACAACGAGCTAGCTAGTGACTACAAGGGGTTGTTATCTGCCAACTGAGGACAATCTTGAAGAAAAAAATTCTCTTAGGGATATTACCCACAAAATGGTGGGTAACATCTGGCTCCTACTAGAATGTGATCTCTCGAAGAAGTGGGCGAAGCTACATGAACAGGAGGTCACGAGAACTCCAGCAATCTCTTGATTACCGTAGACCTGTCACTTCACATATAATAGGTGGAACAACATGGGACGACATGCTTTCGCAGCATCTCATGATCGCACATGCTAATATGTTAGGCCATAGAATCAACAAAAAATAAAATATGCAAATATGCATCTATCTATCATGAGAAATATCATATGACGTTAGTTCTAAGGCAAAAATCAACATGCAATGCATCCTACCCGAACATGCATGTGACAATGCTAATGCTTACTGTAATCATAAAGCTAGTGCATCCAACATATCATCGTATCAATATACATATGCTTGCCAATATGACTACTTATGTAACAAATCCCAAAGCAAATGCAAATCCAAACACGTGGAGGATGTTGTGGGTAGGAGGTGGAAAATGTGATGCCCACACATGGATGATTATGTGAGAAGAGGTGAGAAAAGGATGTAATCTAGTTCGTGAGATCTTCTCTTGCAACCAAAATATAGAGATGTCAACAACCAAGCTCATAAACTTTCGATGGATGATGACCTTCGTCATATCACTTCCACCATCGTCCTTATTATTTACGTCATGGCTTATGGCCTTCAGCAGGTCATGATTAGTAAAGGGAGGCCAACAAGATGGAGAAGCACAAGTAGGTCGCCCATGATGATAACACTGGAGAGGAGAGGCTATGGAGTGATCAAAACCCTAAGGGAGTGTCCAAGGAGGAAAAGTATAATCGATGAAGGGCTTTTCCTTGACACTATACTCGAGCGGGGGGAAGTGCTCACAGTTACTTAACATCATATGACCAGGGTGAAAGAATCACTTGACAAAGACTCATGATGATGACCAACGGGAAAAAGGGAGAAAGAAATATTGCATTCAACGAGTTGCGCTTCCCCAAAGTCATAATCTAAAGGCTCAAGTGATTTGAACATAGAATCATACTCAAGAAAAATGGGAGACTTATCAATTCCCTTAGTATCAAAGATCGAGTCTCTCTTAAAAGGAATGTTGATAACTTCCAACTTCACCTCTTTATGCAAAGGGAAATGAAGA
Organism: Pinus taeda; assembly: GCA_000404065.3. Classification (NCBI taxonomy): domain Eukaryota; kingdom Viridiplantae; phylum Streptophyta; class Pinopsida; order Pinales; family Pinaceae; genus Pinus; species Pinus taeda. Next base: position 10,362 of record APFE031350201.1, read on the forward strand.
TTCTCCTTCCCAAGGGTATTAATGGGTATGTCATCATAAATAGTGCCTGAGGGGGAGGGAAGACCAATCTCATCCTCATCCTCCTTGTCAGTGTCATAAATGGGAGCACAAACAAATTGAGAACCAACAATTTCCCATTTCTCCTTTCCAATGTGGAAATAATCTTCAATATCATCTTTCAAGGGGCTAATGGGATCGTTTCTCTCAAGGTTTTCAAAAGGGGAGTAATATCCTTGAGAAAGGTATGGTTCATCTCAATTTCACTTTCCATAAATTCATCCTTCCCAGCACGTGTCCTCAAAATCATCATTTTAATCATGTGGACCCAAGGAGGACTCGTCTTCTTGCTCATTACCTAGATTCTTGATGTCTTGATGATGCTCGATGACAGCTTCCTCTTGGATGCTTAATGCAAGGTGTACTTGAAAATGTCTACGAATACCCTCAACGAATTCTTCAATAGATGAAATGCTCTTAGGTTCGTGATCATGCAGGCATGAGTTATGGCCACCGAGCGACCCCATGAACAACAACATGAGGACATCTTGGTGGACAACCTTCTCTCTTAAAGCATGTGCATTAAATCTTGGTACGTGGTCAATTGCGGAGAGTGGATCACTATCAACTCGGGCACTCCACGTACCATCCTTCCCGCCACATGATAAGGATGTCCACAAATGTTAGCAATGTCCAAAGCGGGAAATTTACGAAAGAATGACAACCTATTTGATGTATCCATGAAACATATGTAGGAGACACCAGGGTGAAATTAAAGATGCCTAGAAAAATGCTTGCTTCCCCTACAAGCATTGACTTTAAAGTTCAATGAAGAACTAGGGCTTCGTTCTTCCAATGGAGTCGCCAAGAATGATATGTCAATATATCTTATGGGGAACAAAACACATGTTTCGTGTCCCCGACAACGGCGCCAAAATGTTACCCCTCAAACTAGCAGGGGACCTAACTATCATCTCAACTATGACTCCCTTCTATTTACGGATTTTCACTGATGGGAGGAGATCTGGTATGTATGGAGTCATCGATGAAGAATAAGTCAATGGATTTGAGTAACCCAAATAAACCCTTTCCCAAAAGAGTCTGAAGGATGGAGCATGCTTGCTTTCTAAGAAAGGTACTATGTATTCTAGGGAAAGGAAGAGAGGATTTGAGGGTTAGGTTTATGGGATAAGACTTTTGAAGGAGTTCCCCAATCTCTAAAATCCTTGTTAGAATTGGTATCCTAGATGGTTTTTGAAAAATGATCTTTCAAAGGAGCGAGACCAAGTGGACCCAGTCTAGGGTATGAAGAAAGAATGCAGCAACCAATGATATTCTTACCCTAGACAAGGTGGGGAAAGGATCAAAGAAAGTATTTTCACTTGAAGATGTTGTTTTGACCCTATGAGGTACTAGCCTTGAGGATGGCAGGGCAAGTTTTAATCCTGGAGCTAGGGCTTGGCTTTTCTCCCAACTCCACTGTCAGAATGGCTTCAAAATTGGAGGAAAGCTTGACAAAATGCCAACGTAGCAGACCCTAGGAGATAGAATTTTTTGGATGGCTAGCTTGTCTGGAAATTGAAATTGATGCCCTAAGTACCCCAACTTGGCTATGCCTGGACCAAGGTGAAATAATATGAGTTTTAGTGACCACCCTTGGTAGATCAATGCCTTAATCTTTGGAAGAATGTAGTCTATGATGAATATGAGTAGGATTTCTTGGTTCCCAGTGAAGGAAGCCTCAAGATCACTTCACTAGTCTTTTAGGTCAAGGAGAAGCAACCTTGCAGCTTTTATACTTCGATGTGCAAAGAAAATGACTTATCAAAGTCAAATTCTTTGATAGAATTACCCCTAGGAGATTTCGCTCATATTACATGGCCCATACATTGAGAGATGTTATAATAGAGACAAATTTCACAATTTTAATCAGTAAATGCATGTAGCAATTAGCCCTAGAACAGTAAAAAATCTTAGTCCAACATATATGACAAAAGTAAACAAGAATAACATCAAAAAGCATTTACTTACATGTAACAGAGTATATCCAACCATTCACAATTGACGAGAGAAAAGCTCCAAGAGAAGATAGACCAATATCCACAGATCAAAATTCATCCATAAAGCTAAAATTCATCCACTAAGAAAAAGTGTGAAATTATCAAGAGAGAGAAGAGATCCAATCCAAAGTGATGGTGAGCAAATGAGTTCACCTCACTTGTCTTTATACACAACTTAGGAGTTCGAATTAGCCTCCTCGACCTACATAAACCCCAAAAATAAAATAATGTTCTAATAATTCAACTTTTGGTGACAAGCCCACCAAACTAGCTCATAAATGAAAAAGTAAGCCTCTCAAGAGGCCAAATAATAATCTATGCATGTCGTAGGGCCCTATAAGAGGCCTAATGAGGTCCTCTATGCATGTCATAGGGCCCTCTAAGAGGCCTAATGAGGTCCACGGGTGCCACAACGAAGAATAGGACCCTCAAAAGCAATAGACAAGGGGTTGGCCCCTTGTAATGACCTGTGGTGCTCCAAATGATATGTGGGGGCACACAAATGTCCTCATGGGTCTCCAAACAAATCAAAGATGCCTCTAGATCGCTTGCAAGGGCTAGGACGATGGTGTAGGTGGTGCCACATTATTGTGCAAGTGTTGGATCATCTGCCAAGTGTATGGTGTAGATCTGGGGCTAGCTGGGCATGATGGATCAGGTGCATCCTCCTTGTCCAATAAGTGAACCACAAGCAATCTTTGAATGGCTATGGGGATCCATGGAGTGCAATTTGTTGCTATGGAGGCCCATGGCTCTCAACAGTCACCCTACATATGCCAATGTGGCTCCCTAGAAGATTAAGAGCCCGTATAGGGAGACCAAACCCAAGATGGAAACCATTTGCAACCCTGCATAAGATCCAATGCGGCTCCTAGCCTTCCAATACAACAAATCATTAGAGAAATCGAGTAAATGAGCTTACCTAATCATGGACCACAGATGGGGACTTCATAATAGCCTACCCTTCCATAATGGGCTTCGAGATGTGCCAATGTCTCCTAAACTCCAAATGGGGTTAACCAATAACCCTATTAGGTGGTTTCCACTTCTAAAGGGGATAATATAGTCAAGGTACATCTTTCAAAAGGTTGTGGCATGTGACAAATAGGTGAATAAAGTAGGGAATGAGAAGGGGCAACCCTAGGTCACATGCTAGGGTACAACGTTAGCTAATAAGAGGGAAGTCCACACTTGGGTGTATAATGTGTAGGAGGGAGCAATTGTGGTACATGAAGTGCCCCGACCTTGATTTTTCCACCCTTCTTTTATGTCTTTTGCCTTTTTATGAATTTCTTTGATTAAATGCTCGGGGCTCAAGATGTTAGAGCATGATGTATAAGATATAACAGTGAATTGCTCCTTTCAAGGCGGGGCGTTTCATCGCCCACCAAGGGTTGGGACAATCACGGGTTCCTATATGATGAAGAAGGCTCATAGAACTTGTAGGAACCAGGTGATGGCCATGATGATGGGGTAGAGCTCACGTATTGGCTTTTGCCCACATGCTAAATGCATTTGTCTTGACCATCTTTTGCATTTTGTGGTACATTTTCCGGTTGAATGTGGCCATATACGCTTTTATCTTTCTTGTTAGCTGCATCAACCTCTGGGCTTCATTCTAGGCCATGACCCAAGGTGTGGGCAAGGGGAAGGGGCAAGCTAGCCTTATGTGGACCCAGTGGAGGAATGTGGACCCTAGTGGGAGAAATGATGAATGGGGTAAAAAATGAATGAAAAGAAGGTAATATAAGGGGATAAGGGAGCGAGACCACGCAACCAAAATCGCGGTTTCCCATGAAATACCATCCCTAGAGCCAAATGGTTAGTAAAAGAGATCCCACAAGACTAGAATCCAAGGTTAATACCTAAAAAAGGCTTAAGGGACAAGAGCACAAACCTAACCCATTCTTTCCGCTGAATACCCCCATTAATCCATGCCCAGGAATGTCCATGATAAGCAAACTACCATACTCAATTTCCAAATAACAAGGCATACCTCTAGGTTCAGGAGACCCACCTTCAAACATACGATCATGGCAGATGGGCGAGGGACAACATGGTTGGCTCAGGTGGTGGAGAAATGGCACAATGAGCTAGTTGGTGGCTGCAAGGAGCTGGTGGCTGTCGGCTGAGGACCATCTTGGAGAAAAAATTTCTCCCAAGGAATATTACCCACAAAATGGTGGGTAACATGTCCAAAGAGGTAAAGTATAATCAACGAGGGGCTTTTCCTTGACACTATATTTGGAAGGGGGCAAGGGTTCGCAGTCAGTTGAGATCATATGACAAGGGGTGAGGGAATCACTTAATGAAGACTCGAGATGATGAACAATAGAAAAGGGCAAAGGGGAAGGTGAAGTCTCAATGTGACCCTTTTCCTGAAAATCCAACTCTAGAGGCTCATGTGAAGAATATAATCCAAAAATCATAAGGAAGGTAGGTATGAGCAAGGGCCTTATCAATCTTATCATTGCTTGTATCAAAGATAGGATCTTCCCAAAAAGGAGAATCAATTATCTCCAATTGATGCTTTTCATGCAAGGGAAAGTGATAATTCTCCTTCCTAGGGGTATCGATGGATATGTCCTCATAAATAATGCTCGAGAGAAAGGGAGGGCTGCTCTCAACCTCAACCTCCCTGTTGGTGTCGTAAATGGGAGCACAGTCATATTGAGGGCCAACAACTTCCCATTTCTCCCTTTCAATATGGAAATAATCTCCATTGTCATCGTCTAAGGGGCTAATGGGATCACCTTCCTCAAGGTTCTCAAAAGGAGAATCATTGGGAGTACTATCCTTGAGAAAAGTAAGGTTAGTATCAACTTCACTTTCCATAGACCCATTCTTCCTAACACGTGTCCTCAAAATCAACCTTCTCGTCATGTGGACCCAAGTAGGACTCATCTTCCTGCTCATTACGTAGATTATCAATATCTTGATGATGCTCAATGAAGGCTTCCTCTTGGATGCTAAATGCATGGTATACTTGAAAATGTCTAAGAAAGCCATCAACTAACACTTCAATGGATGAGATGCTCCTAGGTTCATGATCATGCAGCCACAAGTTATGACCACCGAGAAATCCCATGAATAATAACATAAGGACATCTTGGTGAACAACCTTCTCTCTTGAAGCATGTGCATTAAATCTTTCTACGTGGTCAATTGCAGAGAGTGGATCACCATCAAATACGGGCACCCCACATATCATTCTTCCAACGACATGATTAGGATGCCCGGGGATGCTACCAATGTCCAAAGCACAAAATTTATCAAAGAAAGACAATCTATTTGAGGTATACATGAAAAATATGTAGAAGTCACGAGGCTGAATTTAAATATGCCTAGAAAAAAAGCTTGCTTCACCCTACAAGCATCGACCTTAAAGTTCAATGAAAAACTAGGGCTTTGTTCTTCCAATGGAGTCGCCAATAATGTTATGTCAATATGTCGTATGGGGAACTAGAACACACGTTTCGTGTCCCTAGCAACAATGCCAAAATGTTACTCTTCAAACTAACAGGGGGCCTAAAGGGGCAAATGTTAGACCAAGGGCAACAAATGGAGACTTAGCCCACTGTCGCCTTAGCTAAGGCTCCTTACTATTTACGGACGTTCACTGATGGGAGGGGACCCGATATATATGGAGTCACAAATGAAGGATAATCAAGTGGATATAAAGTGACCCAAGTAATCCCTTTCCAAAAGAGGTTGAAGAATAGAGCTTGCTTGCTTTCTAAGCGAGGTACAATGTCTTGTAAGAGAAGGATGGGAGGATTTGAGGGTTAGGTTTAGGGAATATGACTTATGAAAGAGCTTCTTAATCCCTAAAATCCTTATTGAAATTGGTATCCCGGATGGTTCTTGAAGAATTATCTTCAAAGGAATGGGACCACACGGGACCAAGTGGACCCAGCCTAGGTTAGGAGATAAGAGTTTAGCAACCAACGATATTCTTAACCCAGACAAGGAGGGGGAAACGATCAAAGAAAGGATTTTTTCACTTAAAGGTGTTAATTAGATCCTATGAGGCACTAGCCTTGGGGATATTGGGGCATAGTTTCATCTCAGAGCTAGGGCTTGGCTTTTCTCACAACTCCATCGTCAAAATGGCTTCGAAATTGGAGGAGGCCTTGACGAGACACCAACCCAGGGGGGGCTAAGAGATTGAACTTTTTGGAGGGTTATTTTGTCAGGAAAATGATGCCCTAGGTGACCCAACCTAGCTAGACCTAAGAAAAGGTGAAAAAGAATTGATTTTGGGTGACCACCTCTTGGTAGATCAAAGCCTTAGTCTTAGGAGAATGGAGTCTATGATAAATATGAATGAGGACTTCGTTTCTTAGTCAAGAAGGCCTTAAGACTACCTCGCTAGCCTTCTAGGGCAAACGGAAGCAACCTTACAACTTTTATACTTCGACATTGCAAAAGGAGATGGCTTTTCAAGATGAATTCGTTGTTAGAATGATCCCTAGGAAATTTCATTCAAATTACATGGCCCATACATTCACAGATGCTATATAGAGACAAAATTCCACAATTTAAGCAATAAATGCATGCGGCAATTAGCCCTAAAAATAGCGAAAATCCCAATCCAATGTTTATGACAAAGTAAAACAAGAATAGCATTAAAAGCATGTACTTACATGTAATAGAACATATCCAACCATCCATAATTTGACAATAGATAAGCTCCAAGATAAGATAAACCAATCCAAACATCAAAATCCATCCTCCAGAAAAGTGTGAAATTCTCGAGAGAGGAGATCCATTCCAAAGTGATGATGAGAAAATGAACTCATTTCACTTGTATTTATACACTAATTAGGAGTTCGAATTAGTCTATTAGGCCTACATAAGCCCCAAAAATAAAATAATGTGCTAATAACCTAACTTTTGGTGACAAATCCACCAAACTAGCTCATAAATGAAATAATAAGCCTCTTAAGAGGTCAAATGATAAACAATACATGTTGAAGGGCCCTCTAGGAGACCTGATGAGGTCCATAGGAACCATAATGAAGAATAGGACCCTCAAAAGTGATGGACAAGGGGGTGGTCCCTTGTTCTCCAAACAATAAACTTGTGGTGCTCCTAGTGGGTGTGGGGTTACAGTAATAACCTCATGGGTCTCTAAATGAGGCGAAGATGCCTGTAGACCATCTGTAAGGACTCTGATGATGGTGTGGGTGATGCCATATCATCCTACAAGTCTTGGGTCAGCTGCCAAGTGCATGGTACATCTGTGGGGCTTGTTGGGCAAAGGTGAACTAGGTTCATCTTCCTTGTCCAATAGGTGAATCTCGAGCAATCTTTGAACATCCTTGGGGATCCATGGAGTGTTGTCTACTGCTATGGAGGACCATGGCTTTCAACACACCCTACATGTGCCAATGTAGACCTTTGGAAAGTTAGGACCCCATATAGGGAGACCAAACCCAAAAGATGGAGACCATCTGCAATACTGCATAAGATCCAATGTGTCCCCCTAGCCTTCCAGTACAACAAGTCATCAAAGAAATCGAGTAGAAGAGCTTCCAAACCATGGACCACGGGTGGGGACTTCATAATGGCCTGCCCTTCCATAATGCCCTTTGGGATGTGCTAATGTCTCCAAACTCCAAATGGGGTTAACCAAGTATCCTATTAGGTGATTTCTACTTCTAAAGGCGATAATGTGTCCAAGGTACATCCTTTAAAGGTGGTGGTATGTGATAAAGAAGTGAATTGAGTAGGGATGAGAAGAGGCAACCCTGGGCCACACGCTGGGGTATAAGGGTAGCTAATAAAAAGGGAAGCCCACACTTGGGTATATAATGTATAGGAGGGAGAAATCGTGATACATGAGGTGCCCTGGCCTTGATTTTTCCACCCTTCTTTATATGCATTTTGCCTTTTATGATTTTTCTTTGATTAACTACTCGGGGTTTAAGGGGTAAGAGCATGATGTGCGAGATGTAGCAGTGGATACCCCATTTAAGATAGGGCAGTTCATTGCCCACCAAGGGTTGGGACAATCACGGGTCCCTATATGATGAAAGAGGCTCATAGAACCTGTAGGAACTAGGGTGATGGCCACGATGATGGGGTAAAGCTCATGTGTTGGGTTTTGCCCACATGCTAAATATGTTTGTCCTAGCCATCTTTTGCATTTTGCGGTACATTTTCCTGTTGAATGTGGCTAATTATGTTTTTACCTTTCTTTTGAGTTGCATCAACCTCCAAGGTATCATTTTAGGCCTCACCCAAGGTGTGCGCAAGGGGAAGGGGAGAGCTAAGCTATGTGGACCTAGTGGAGGAATGTGGACCCAGGTGGGAGAAATGATGAATGGGGTAATAATGAGTGGAAATGGGGTAATATATGAAGATGAGGGAGTGGGACCATGCAACCAAAACCAGGGTTTCCTGTGAAATACCATCCCTAAAGCCAAATGGTCAGTAAAAAAGATCCCACGAGACTAGAATCTACAGTTAATATCCAAAATGGGTCTAAGGGAAAAGAGCACAGACCTAGCCCACTCTTTCTGTCGAATCACCGCATTAATCCATCCCTAGATGTGTCCATGATAAGAAAACTACAATACTCAATTACCAAATGACAAGGCATACCTTTAGGTTCAGGGGACCCGCCTTCAAACATACAATCATGGCAGAAGGGTGAGGAACCACATGGTTGGCTCAAGTGGCGAAGAAATGGCACAATGAACTAGTTGGTGGCTACAAGGGGCTGTTGGTTGTCGGTTAAGAACCATCTTGGAAGAAAAAAATATCTCCTAGGGATGTCACCCACAAAATGATGGGTAACATTCCCAAGAAGTCGAGAAACTCAAGGTATCAAGAAACTAATGTTGTAAATAAGTAAAAAGAATTTTATCTTATTTCTATCCTCACCACTGCCTCTGCTCCGGATACATTGGATCATTGGTTGATTAATAGTGGTGCCTCAAGGCACTTCACTGGGTACAAGGAAGACCCTTTCAAACTTGGTTGAAAAGAAGACAAATATGGAGATCATACTTGGGGACAATGCCACCTACCTGTGAAAGGGATTGGGACTGTCACTCTTCACTTAAATCAAGGCTAAACCCTTCATCTACAAGAAGTATTGTATGTACTTAATTTGAAAAAGAACATGGTCTCTATTTCTGTGATGGAATATAGAGGTTTCAAGGTGACATTCATAGATGGGAAGGTACATGTTTCGCAAAGGAACCCAAAAGATGCATTTACACTTGGATTTAGGGTTGAAGGTCTCTATCAAGTCAGAAGAAGTCATTTGGGAGCTATGAGCTGCGATACTTCTCTTCAATCAGAATTATGGCACTAAAGATTCGCTCACCTTCATTACAAAGCCTTACCTGATGTAAGGAAGATGGCCACAAAGATGCCTGAATTCAACATAGATCATAAAGGAATTTGTCAAGGTTGTGCAGCTGGAAAACATACAAGGGGACCATTCCCTTCAAGTGAAAGTCAAACTACCGATATTCTTCAATTGGTCCATTCAGATCTATTAGGTATGTTGGTCGTAACATCTTTAGGAGGATACTTGTACTATGCAATTTTTGTGGATGACTTCTCTCGCAAAACATGGATCTATTTCTTGAAGAAGAAGGACGAAGTGTTCAAATGATTCTGCTCTTTCAAAGCCTTGATCGAGAATCAAATAGGGAAGAAGATCAAAATATTGACCAATAATGGAACCGAATATGAGTCAAATGAAGTCAATGAATATTATAGAGAAGTTAGCATTAAGAGGGAGACCACTACTGCATATACTCCTAAGCAAAATGGAGTTGCTGAAAGGAAGAATCGAACTATCATAGAAGCCACCCGTGCCATGCTTCATGACCAAGGCCTACCGAAGTTCTTATGGGGAGAAGTTGCCAACACCGTTGTGTATGTTCAAAATAGATGCCCACATCAAGCATTGGACTTCAAAACACCCGAAGAAGTTTTCACTGGTAAGAAACCTGACGTTTCTCATTTTAAAATTTTTGGTTGCCCCGTATATTTTTATGTGTTGAAAGAGAAAAGAAACAAGCTAGATACATATGGGAAGAAAGGACCGTTTGTGGCCTACAATGAAACTTCAAAGGCATATAGAATCTATGTTCTTGGTCAAAGAGAAGTGGAAATAAGTCATGATGTCACTTTTGATGAAGATTCTGCCCTTGGGAAAGTTTGAGATCTTTCTATCCTTAGGAAGGACAATGATGAAGACACAGGAAAGCGTGATGAATCTAGAACAGATGATTTGATGCCTGATGTTGAAGGTCCGATGGATACCATTGATCCACCTCCTAGTGAACCCTCTACTTCAAGAAAAAGACCTTTGTGGCTCAAAGATACTCTTGAAGATGTTGAGAGACATGTTGCATCAAGGGGGACATTTAATTTAACCCAGGGTACTTAGCTGTTATGAGTACTATAGTTCAATTTGAGCCATGTACATTCGAAGAAGCCGTGAAGCACCAAGTTTGGAAAGATGCGGTGAACAAGGAATATGAATCGATCATGAAGAATGATGTTTGGGATGTGGTCCCTAGACCCAAGGGCAAGTCAATGGTCACTTCAAAATGGCTTTACAAAATCAAACACGGAGTTGATGGGACTACTGAAAAGTTTAGGCTAGGTTCGTTGCTTGAGGCTTCTCTCAAAAGGAAGGAATAGGCTATGATGAGATATTTGCACCAATTGCCCAATATACCACTATCTGTTCGATTATAGTTGTTGTTGCCTCTCCAGGATGGAGCCTACACCAAATGGATGTCAAAATTGCTTTCTTGCATGGCTCGCTTAAGGAGGAAGTCTATGTAGAACAACCCAAGGCGTTCAAAGTTCAAGATTGTAAGACACATGTATGCATGTTGAAGAAAGCCCTCTATGGGTTGAAGCAAGCCCCTAAGGCTTGGTATGAAAGGATAGATAGCTATCTTATGAAGTTGGGTTTTACAAGGAGTGAAGCTGACCCGAACCTATACTTCAAGGTTGAAAAAGGCAAGCTTCTCATTCTGGTCGTTTATGTGGATGATCTCTTTCTGACAGGTGATGACCCTCTCATTTATCAATGCAAGAGGGACTTGGCTTTCAAATCCGAGATGAAGGACCTAGGGCTAATGCACTACTTCCTAGGACTAGAGGTCTGGCAAAATCTAGATGATATTTTCCTTTCTCAAGGAAAATACATTTTGAAGCTGCTTGAAAGATGCAGGATGGTGGATTGCAAGTCTGTGTCTACTCCGATGGAACTCAACTTCAAGAAGCTATGTGGAAGCATTGTTGGGCCTAGATTAGCGAACCCTTCCAAGTATCGACAACTTGTGGGGGGGTTGATGTTCTTGGTAAACTCTTGTCTTGACATATGCTTCGTTGTGAACACGCCGAGTCAATTTACGGTCGAGTCTCATCACATTCATTGGATCACTGCTAAGAATCTCTTGAGATATCTCCGTGGCACAATCCATTATGGACTGAGATACACTGCTGGGAATTTGAGGCTGCATGGATATACAGATGTTGATTGGGTTGCTAGTGTGGCGGATCGTAGGAGCACGTCTCGGTGTTGCTTCTCTTTGGAGTTTGCTTCAATATCTTGGATGAGCAAGAAGCAAAAATTGATTGCACTAAACACCGTCGAGGCCGAATACATTGTTGCGAGTATGGCCTGTTGTGAAGTTGTTTGGTTGAGGAAGCTCTTCAGTGAGCTATTTGAGCACGTGCTGGATACCACCGTGATCTTTTGCAACAACCAAAGTGGGATTCGCCTTTCAGAGAATCTCATGTTCCACGAACGCTCCAAGCACATTGATATCAGGTACCACTTTATCAGGGATATGGTACAACGGGGAGCAATAAGGCTCCAGTGCATCAAGACAGATGAGCAGGTCACAGATTTTCTCACGAAGCCTTTGGGGAAGGTTAAATTATTAACCTTCCGAGAGATACATGGAGTCGTGGAAAGACCCTCCTATGAGGGTCCCACATGAGTTGGACACTAAGCTCTAGGAGCTCCTGGGGGGCTTGGGGTACTTCTTAGAACTATGAGCGACCATAGGGTGAGTGGTTCACCTTCCACTAGTGATTCGCTATGTAGAGGGTGAATGGTTTACTTTCCCCTGTGATACCACATGATGGTTGACATGTGTGTATGGTGAGTGGTTCACCTTCCCGTACGATTGACATATGCATAGGATGAGTGGTTCACCTTCTCCTATGGCATATGAGCAGGATGAGTTGTTCCCCTTCTCCTGTTGATGCCCTAGCATACATCCTACCCATGGAGACAAGGACTCATGGGAAGCACCTTTCATTTGGCCAATGAGTTGGGAAAAGTGGTTAGGGACCATAGCACTACCGATGGACGCATCTTGTATTGTCGTACTCCCTATGACTAGGATGCATGGTGTACAACAACTTGATCTAGGATCATGGACTGACTTTTGTCAGTAGAGTGGTACGGTCTTGTGACTCACTCTCGATCACTTCTTCTTCATTATTACTTCATGGTTCAGCAAAGTAGCGCAGAGATGGTACATGACGACAGGATGGCATGATGATGACAGATGGATTGGCAGGTGGAATTCTCCCTGGTTGAGAGGGAGTGTTAAAATTGGCAACTAGGGCCAAATTCCACCTTGGGACAGCTCATATGATGGAGATGATTATTGCGTTAGATTCCTCTTTTCAAGAAATCTAAGATTGATATAAAGATCATCTCATTCAAACAAGCAAAAGTGTGATTTTGAATTTATTCTCTCTCATGTACAAATTGTTCAGGTCGGCCTCAGCTAAATGTAGGCTCAAGAAGCCCAATAGATGTGTCCCTTCATCCACAACGATGTGTATAAATAGAAGAGACCTCACACCTCATTTGGACATCATTCACTCACACATTCTTCTCTTTCTTCATCAGATTGGTTCGTACATCTTGGGTATCTTCTCTCTCTCTATCACACTGCGGCTAGCACTGTTTTTCTGGGCTAAAATAGAACCGAAAATTTCAGACTATTGACCAACATTGACTACTGCTGATTTGACCGAATTTGACTGCGTTTTTGGAGGTAGAATTTCGCTCCCTTGAGGCCGCACTAATTGGCATGAAAATCGAGGTGTTTGGGGTTGTTTGATCTGCATTGACTGTAGGGTTGTTTGAACACAAGGTTGACTGTTGTTTGACTAAGTTTGACCAAAATTTTAGGACTGTTTTGGGTTGACTTTGACCTTTGTTGGAGGCCGAATTGGACTGCCTTTGACAGAGCTTCAAAGGAGATGTTTTGCTATTGATTTGACCCGCATTGACTTTCTGGTTAGGGTTGAAGTTTTACTTCAATTCACTGCAGAATTTGACAGGCCTGATTTGTCTTTGTATTGGGCTAGTCTATTTGGCTTTTGTACTCTCTCTCTGTTGAACTATTGAGTAATAATAAGAAGATTTGATCAAAGGGTTTCCCCACATTGGGGTTTTTCCCGAGTATCATCCAAATCTAGTATCCTCGTCTTAATATATCTTATGCATTTGGTTTATGTTCTATCTACATTTACTATGAATGTGATTAATGGTTGATGTGATTGCTACTGGAAATAATTGGATATTGTTATTGGGCTACTAAAAGAACATTGAAATAAATTGTGTTAAGCATAGAACATACCATTGTTATCTAAAATTAAAATATTTCCATAATAATAAAAACCCTCACTGTTGCACCGGTTTCCCAAGTTGAGTTTTTCCGGGGAAATTTGTCCAAAAATAATTGTCTCATATTTTATGCGTGTGTGGTAGCATTGCTCAGTTTCCAGCACATTATTTTTTTCTGCAGTATTTTATTTGTGAAGGTTGCAGTGTGTTTATTTCGATATTTGTTGTAGCAAAGAAATTGTGAAATTAATTAACAATTAGGAGAAATAATACCAATTGTTGCAATAGCATTCCGGTATTGGAATTTTAACATGGTATCAAAGCGTAAGTGATCAACCGAAAACTAAGAAGCGAAAAAAGAGAATTGTGTAGATCAAAGGGGCAGTGGGCCGAAATTCTCAAAGGCATTGCAGTATCCAGTCAAGCAGACGGCATTGCTGGGGCAAAAAAAATCGATTTTTAGTTGCAGGAGTGCAAAAAAGTCGAATTTCCCACGATTGTAATTCCAACAGTCAGAGGGAGCAACTGCAGCTCAAATTTTCGCTGAGTAGATTCCTAGTTGGACGTAGAGGGTTTTGCTGCAAGTTGCAAAAGCAGAATCCGCATCGAGTGGAAGAGAAAAGTGCACACAGCAGAGGGGCAAAATTTCTCTCAGGGGACTTTGATTTTCAGAAGTTCGATTTTTCCAGCAGCCGATTGGCAGTAGCTGAGTGCGGAATTCCTCTCCAGAATGGAGTGCGAATAGCAGATCCAACAACCAAGTAACGGGAAAGAGGGATATTTTCAGGTTTATTTTCTCAAGTTTTGAGTTTCACAAATTTTGCAGCTTTGCAGGGATGACCGTACGAGATTGCTAGAGGAGGTTGTGCGAGTTAGCCAGAATGCAAATCTGGGCAGCAGTTCGACTTCTAGTAGCCAGAAATAAGTGTCCGAGGAAGTGTGAATTGCAAAGAGAGGAAGGATCCCAACCAGGGATAGCTTGAAAGGAGATAGTGGGGCACCAAATCCAAGTGGAGGAGTATGAGACTCCAATGTGCGATATGGGCAGGGTCTAGTGCAGTTGCAATTAGAAGATCAGTTAGATCAATTCTAGGTTGTTGCAGCAAGACCATCCCTTTGCTACGGGGGCCCACATTATCATAGTAGCAGGTTCAGTGTCAGTAGACGCATCCTATTCAGATGACAGTTGCAAATCTAGTTGCACTCAGTACACGTGAGATAGTTGCAAAGCTAGATGCAGTGACACAAGCAGTGTGAATTGCCCAGTTGCGGTATGCAGGTGCAATTCCAACAAAAATATTCCCAACGTAGAGCTGCGCATTCCAGTTTCAAATACAAGAGGACAATAAGAGTTCCAAGGAGCGAGGAGAGAGATTTCCCAAAGGGTGATCGAGACTTAGAGGGGGTCTAGGTTCAGAGGGAGCAGCCCTATGGAAGCTAGTGCTTCAGGATCTGAGAGATCAAACTCATTATTGCACTGGTTGCAACAGCAATGCAGAGGTCGCAACAGTGTGAGTAGATCAAAGTCCCAGAGTTGGGCAAGGTCCTTGAGGAGTCCAACTCATGGATCAATACCTTGCTACAAGGGCCCACAGTATTCAGTAACAGGATGGATCAGTGGCAGTTGATGCAGCGAGTACCAGAGTGACAATTGCAGACTAGTAGCAGTCAAATGTTAAGAGCGCAGTGTAGTGTTAACAGCAAAGTAGGTAGCTCAAGGCAAAGTTGGCAGCAACACAAATTCTTTAGTGACAATGCAGAGTTGGCAACAGCATAGATTCTTCAATGACAGTGCAGATGCTAGTAATAGTCAGCGACTGGGAAGACAAATGCATCATACTAAACACAGTTGATTCAGTATTTTCAATGCTTTTCAGTTGCAGATGTTGCAGTTGCAACAGCAACAAATGAGAGGGAGTTCTAGTGCAGATGCAGAGTTAGCAATGGTATGGTAGTGTCATCATCAGCACAGATGCAACATCAGAGTTGCGCAGTGGTTGATGGATGGTGACTGAGGGAACAGTGCAGTGAGTGAGGGAACATCGCAGTCATTGAGGAAGCAACACTGTGAATGAGGGAGCAGCACAGAATGAGGGAGTAGCGCAGAATGAGGGAGCAACACTGTGACTAAGGGAGCAGCGCAATCATTTCTAGCAGAGTTTGTCAAACATTAGCAGCGTGACAGAGGTGATACAAAGACAAAGTGTTGTGGCAAAGTGTGCAGCACTAGAACAAATTCCTCGCTAAGAGGAAGTGTCAGTTTTTGTAGCATCGGATGTGTTCTAGCCACGAAATTTGGAGGAGGGGCTAAAATACATGAGATCTCCAAAACCCAAAAAGAGGTTTCTGGAAATTCCAACTAGAAGTGTCTCAATTAGATTATTAACCGATTTTTTAAATATTTCCTAAGTCTAAACTAAGGGAATATGGTTAATTAATCAGTATTAATTTGGATAAGGTGAGAATCATCTAGAAACTCACACGGATCGATCTAGAGATGATCTTAGCTATTGATTAAGTTTTAATCTTGGTCGTTGGTGCTCCAACAATGGATTATAAGAAGAGATCGATGTGGTGATGGAGAAAACACTTGAGCAGTTCGATTTCCATAATAATAAAAACCCTCACTGTTGCACTAGTTTTCCCAAGTTGGGTTTTTACGAGGACATTTGTCCAAAAATAATTCTCATATTTTGTGTGCTAGCATTTCTCAGTTTCTAGCGCATTATTTTTTTCTGTGGTATTTTATTTGTGAAGGTTGTAGTGTGTTTATTTCGATATTTGTCGTAGCAGATAAATTGTTAAATTAATTAACAATTAGGAGAAATAATACTAGTTGCTGCAATAGGATTCTGGTATTGGAATTTTCACAAGCATCTCTCTTCAAAACTTCTAGCCATCTTCATCTTAGAAGTCACAACTAACTTCTTTTTGTCATAGATCAAAACATGCTTCAATCAGGCTGACCTTGTCTGCTCCCTCTGAGTCCAAAACTCATCCAATCATGAGTCTTCTTATCACTTTGTTCTTCCATCAATTTCCACAGCCTTGCCAGTCTTCACAATGTACCTGCAATTCTCACTCAACAGCCATGGAAGAAAAAATACAACCAAACAAGATACACAAGGACAAGAAGAATATAACAAAACATAAGAGAGATACAAGATACTTATCTTTTGAGAACATGTCAGCTCCCTCTTAATCTTAGCCTTCTTACGTCCAACCTGCAAATCAACCTCATCATCAAGATATCATTTCTTATAGGGTTTCTTCTTTCAAGCGGAAGCAATAAATTCATATGCCCTAGGCTTTCTTCTCAAACCCTTTTTGTCTAGATAGGATTAACAATTGTTTAGTTAAGGTTTTAAAACCAAAACCTTAGATTTTGCAATCCCATAAGTCTCAATCCTTTAGCAAGATATTAGAAGATGTATTTTGCACATAATTTGATCAGCGCTCGAGCTTTAAAGAGGAGATTCAACCTCTTGATATGTCTCAGCAACTTTGCATATATTTCCAATTTCCAAAGCTATATGCTTGCAATGATGTTTAGATCAAGAAACTCTTTTATCACAATGTCATTGTAACAGCAGTGTTTCCTCTCGCAATATCAAACAAGTCTTAAGCATATACACAAATATTCATGTAAGCTCTTAGTCCTTAGGTCTTTAAGGCTTGAAGAGACACCTTAGATTTAGCAGACCCCTTTAAAAAAAGCTTCCAACCCTTGTTTAGCAGAGATGCAACTTGATTGTCTCTTAATGGTTCTTAATTTTGAGATATTGAGCCATTCATCACTATAGAAATTCATGTCAATGCCTTCATAATCTAATTTCAAATCATTCAACAAGTCTTTAGACTTGTAACAATCTTGTATTAGACTTCGATCAAAACCTCCTCTTCTTGGCAATATTTATGACAGAGATCGAATGACTTGTTTAACTTTGGTTCAGCCTTAAGTGCCCTACTTCAAGATTGCAACTGGTTTCTTCCTTCTTGCGGCTTAGACAAGACACAATCCAACCTTCTTCTAGGGCTTAGACCTTTTCATTAACCCAGCAATTACATAAACCAGCCCTTGCTTTGATCACAGAAACCTCGACCTCCTCTAGGATAGTCCACTCGGCCTTCTCCAAGCAGATTTCTTGAACAAAACTCCTAACTTGGCCTCCTCTCGCCAACTACGACTCCTTTAGGGCTCTCTTCCTTGCACAGCTGTGGGTCCTTCCACCTTATGGCCAGCTTATCCTTTGGCTTATATATATATATATATATCAAATAGGTGACTTACGAGCAATCTTTATCTTTCAAGACACCCCACATCTCCAATAGGTGACTTAGGAGCCCTCTTTATCCTTCAAGACACCCCACTACACAAATTAGAATATTAAAGTAGTTTCCTTGGGTTCTAAGCCCACTCCTTTGGGTCCAAAACCCCCAAACTTAGGTATTGTTGTTGCACAAACTAGCAGGCCTAGTAAATAGGCTAAAGCTAGAGAGCACAACAACAATTTGAGACAAAGTCCCACTGTCACCATAGCCTACGTCTCCTTCTCTTCTCGAATTTTCATCGATGAGGGGAGACCTAGTATGGAGGAAATCACCTAGGATGATAGGATCAATGATGAGGTTTGTAGTGATATCCAATGCCCATTCAAAGGAGAGGCTCAATATGAGGCTTACTTGCTTCAATGAAGCTTAATGGCTCTCCAAGAAAGACCTAAAAGAGTAGGAATCAAGATCTAGGGATTTATAATGTTACAATAAGGTTAGGTATACCCAAAGTCAAGATCTCCAAAATGATATAGGACCTCTCAATAAGCTCTTTAAAACAAACAATTGCTTTCAATAAATGTGTTGCTAAAATCGAGAGACCTAGGTTGAGTCCACACTAGACCTATGGTTTTAGAATTTAACATGAAAGGAAAGCCTCCAAGGAGAGCTCTAGGTCAAGCTAGGACAAAGAAAGGGTTAAGAATGATCAATATTTGATGGGAGAAAACCATCAAGAAAGTCTTTCACTATGACGTCCAAGATTAGCTTTCAATGTCCAAGCTAGGGCTTGGTTTTTCTTGCAAATGAACATTGAAATCTCGTGAAACCTTGAAGATCTCTAGGAGAAACACTAGCGCAGAAAGTTATCCAAGCATAATGGAAAAATCATCCCTCTAAAGAAATTCGCATGATGCCCCAGCAAGGTCATCCAAGTGAGAGACCAAATTTTTGGGAAGAAGAAAAGATAATAAAGGGAGGGTGATCACCGAAATTTCTTAGACTAGTGCCTTCCCCTTGGGCAAATGGAGTCTTTATGATTCGAAATTTGGACTAATTCATTCCTCAAGGAGGTTGAAAAATGATACCCTAGCACCTATCTCTCAACAATTAGCATCCAAGATAAATGGACTTTCATGGAAGAAAAGAAACTTCAATCCACTAGGAATATTCTTCTACTTGTTATCAATGAGTAGCATGCACAAATTTGCAATCTAACAATCTTTATCAATGATATTCACCAATTAGGGGATAAAAGAAAGAGCTAGTTGCATAAGTTGCACAGTTAGACATTATTCATGAAAAAATCTTCCACAAAATTAACTTACAAGATAACAAAAGTTATATCCAATCCAAGATCAAGACAATGGCTCCAAGAAGAAAATCGAACAAGTCTCCAAAGATATCAAAATGCATGAAAGTATCTCCAATAGTCATCCAAGAAGAAATGTGAATTACTCAAGAAGAGCTAATCCAAGAATGTGATAATGATCCAATACAAAATGAGGCATCTCTTATTTATATGAGGCTCCTCAAGTTCGATTTAGCCTAATTTAGCCCCTACCAATATTTTAATATACAAAATAACATGTATTTGGTAATAGGCCCACCAAATAGCTCATGAAGTGAAAGATGAGCCATCCAAAGCTAGCCGAAATGATAAAATAATAGTAAAAGGGTCATTGGAAAGCCCGAATGAGTCCTCAAAGTGCCATGATGAAAAGGAGGGCTCCATAAATGATGATCAAGGGGGTGGCCCCTTGATTTCCAAGAAAAACATCATGTAGTACTCCCAAGTGGCTATGGGGCACAAGCAATGGTCTCATGGGTCTCCAAGTGGCTCAATAACAAGTCGATGCTCCATCAATGAGGGCTAGACGATGATACATGCCCTCCCATGTCTCTCTAAGTGAAACAAATCCTCCTCTGGGCCCTGGATTAGTTGCCAAGTGTTGGGTACAATGTATAATCGGTTGGTCAATGCACTCCAAGTGCATCATCATCTTTGTATAACTGGGGCACAAACAAGCAATGTGTGTGGTGCTGAAGAAGCCCATGGTGTAGTAATCAATGCTTTGTAATGGTGGAGGCCCATGGCTCTCAACGCTTACCTTACAAGCTATGTCACAGGGTTTGCCAAAATTGAACCTTGAGGTTTGAAATTTAGCGAACCCAAAAAAAAAAAAACTTTCAGTTTCGTCGAACGTGATAATCGAACCTCAAATTTGAACCTCAAAGAATTCGAACCTGAAGGCAAACCTAAAGACGAACCTGAAGCCCAATTTTATTTTATTTTCAAATTTTTTTGCCGTTCGAGGTTGAGTTCGAGTTGTTTTTGTCAGTTGTTTTAATGTTTATGAGAAAACGCATGGGCAACACATGGTTTTCTCTTGTTTCACTTACTGCCACTTAGTTTCCCGTGGTGGCCACTGGTTTGGTTTTATTTACCATGGTTGTCGATAGATTTTCACAAGCCAACTTCAGTTTGAGTGTACTCGCTCTATTGTGCTCAGTGTTGTCATTGTGTGTTGTATTGTCTGCAATTTCCTGAATTCAATTTCTAGACGCTGCTTGTCCCCATCGCCAGGAACGTGGAGTGAATAGTGGTCGCGATTTGTGGCTTGTGGGTGCTCACTGCTACTCATATAGCTTTATTGATTGATTTTGATTTTTTATTTTATATATACATATATATATATATATATATATATATATATATATATATATAAATATAATATATATATATATATGTTGAAAAATATGTATAGTCAAACTTAATGTCAAACCTCATCAGAAAATTCGAATTCAAATCGAACTGAATTGTTGTCGAACTCAAATTTGAACCTGCACTGTGTGACATAGCCTACAAGTGCCATTATGACCCTTTGGAAGGCTTGGACCCCATATAGGACGACAAAGTCCAAGATGAAGACCCACCTACAATCATGTATAAAATCCAATGCATCTCCTCACCTTCCAATACAATTAATCATTAGTGCATTTGATTAAATAAGCTTGCTAATCAATGGCAGAAGTGGACACTTCATAGTGGCATCCCCAACAAAATGGGCTCTAAACATGTATAGATGTTACCTTGCTCAACAAGAGAGGTTAATGAAGAACCCTATTAAGTGATTTCAATCTCTAAGGGAGTGACAGGTCCATGGTATGTCCATCTGTTAAAATTGGCAACTAGGGCCAAACTCCAAGTGGGTCACCTTATTTCTGGCTACTGATATTTTTTTTAGATTCCTCTCGTCGACAGGCGTAGGATTGATCTAAAAATCATCCGATTCTGACAAGTATTTATGGAGATATGAATTTATTTCTAATTACTTGACAAATTGTCAAGGTAGGCCAGAAGCTAAGTGTGTGGCACACATGCCTAACGTTTCATATAAATAGAAGAGAGGTTGAGTCATTTGCAACTCATCTCATCACTCATCTTCTCTCTCTCCTATGCATCAAAAAAGCCTCTCTCTCTCTCTCTCACACGTGTGGCTAGAAAAGAACATGCAGTAGGGCAAGGCAGATACAGGAAGAAGGATGCAAGGGCTACAGGTCATCTCTTTGACCACTGTTGTCCAAGCGTTGACCATCTAGGAGTGCGGATTTGGTGTGGCTGCCTCTCCTAGGCAGGCCGCAGATTTTGGCACGAAAATCGAGGTGATCTGAGCTCTGGTTTGACTGGTGTTGACTGCCCTAGTTTGGGACAGCAAGTTGACTTCAGTCAACTGCAGTTTGACTACGTTTTCAGGGCTGTTTCTTCAAGCTATTCGAGGGCTAGCTAACCAGAAATTGACCAAACATATTGGAGGTCAATTTCCACTTGTTTGACGAAGTTTGACTTTGCTAATCAAGGGTTTGCTGCTGTTGATATAAAATTACAGAATTCTGATTTTGTACTATTTCTCTCTATTGAACTATTGAAGATAAAAGAAGATTTGATCAAAGGGTTTCCCCGCATTGGGGTTTGTCCCTAGCTAGCCGCCACATCTTGTGTCTCTTGTCTTGGCTTGTTTTCTGTCGATCATTTAATGTTTATATGCACTTAACTTTATGTATATGTGATTGCTAATCTGTGGGCAATAAGAAGAAAAATAAGTAAACTGCTCTAAACATAGAACATACCATAATTTAACACCATCAAATGGTAGGTGTTATGTGAAATAATGTTGGAATAGAGTGTGGGCAAGAGAGAAACTCCAAGCCACATGCCATGGTATAAGGGTAGATATGATGAAGAAAGCCCATACATTGGGTGTATGAATGTAGGAGGGGGTAATCGTGGTACATGAGTTACCCCGACCTTTGTTTTTCCACCCAGCTTCATATGCCTTTTTCCTTTTATTGATTTTTCTTCATTTTACTACTCAGGACTCAAGGGGATGAGAGCATGATGTATAATATGTACCAATGAATACCCCCTTAAGGTGGGGTAGTTCATCGCCCACCGGGGGATGGGACAATCATGAGTTTCTTAATGATGCAGGGGACACTCATAGGGGCCCTAGGAACCAAGGTAATGGCCATAATGATAGGGGGTAGAGCTCATGTTTGGCTTTTCCCGCGCGCTAAATTCTTTTGTCCCAGCCATCTTTTGCATTTTGTGGTACATTTCCTGTTGAGTATAGCCATATTATGCCTTTATCTTTCTTTTTAGCTGCAACAACCTCCAAGGCATCGTTCTAGGCCCAACCCAAAGCGTGGACAAGGGGAGGGGGTTGTTGAAATATGTAACTAGGTTCGACCTTCATAAATGTATTTGAGTCACAATGAAATGTGTTTATCCAAAGAATGAAGAAAATATTTTTATTACTATTAATAATTATTATGACTTATTAAAGCATGGATTTCATGCTTGGGTCATCTTGTTTTAGGTCAAAGTCCCCATTAAGGATCTCTAGGATTTATTTTGAGTCATTAGAGTCATTGTCCATTAAAAGAGACCCTTCTTGGGCTTTTGAATCATGTAAAAATAATTACTTTTTAGTCAAAAAAGAATTTAGTCTTCTCCACACCAAGTCGGCCTCAAGAAAGGTAATTTGACCTCACTAGAAGGCTATATATACTAGGCAGTTCGAATTCATTTGGAGCAATTCATTCTCTCTCACAGAGTTTGATATCCTGAAGCTAGAAGTTGGGAAGTGTGAAGTTGGAAAAGAATCGGAAGGACGCTGGAAAGGAGTGTGAGTTTTTGGAGGAAGATAGAAGACACCAACATCAAAATTTTGGGCCATCTCTCTCTCACTTCTGAGGAGTATCAACGGAGCTCGAAGTTTTCTTTGTCTAGTCGAAGTTGTTGTTGTTGCTACTACTGGGTCCAAGCTGCTACTGCATGTTAACGCTGCTAGGTCAAAGTTGCTTTTGAAGGGTTACCATCTGCAAGAAGATTGAGGGTTGACTAGGTGTGGAGGAATTCTTTGTCTAGGTCAAGAGTCTTGGACTATCTCAAGAAATTATTGAAGGTAGAATTGTTGACTAGGTTTCCCCTAGATAGGGGCTTTTCCCTAGCTGTTCGCCTACATCTGTTGTCCTTGTGTTATTGTTTTGGTAATTGCTTGATGAATTAAAAGATAAAAGAAGAACATAAAGATAAAAGAATCACAAGTAATTATCTATATAAGAAAATCTTTCTGCCTTTCTGATTTTCTAACAAGGTTGTCTAACACCTTATGGACCCAATGGACAAATGTGGACCTAGATGGGGAAAATACGAATAAGGCTTGTAATGAGCGGAGGGGAGTGAGATATATGGTATCAGGAAGCATGACCATGCAACCATAATCAGGGTTTCCATGTAGTGCCACTCCTAAATCCAGTAGCCAATAGAGGAGATCCCACGGGACTAGGATACGAGACTAACCCCCAAGTTGAGGTTAGGGAATAAGAGTACAATCAAAGCCCATGCTTTCCGTCAAATCCCCCCACTAATCCATGCCCAAATGTGCCCAAGAAAAGCAAGCATAAACACCCAATTACATAATGAAAAATAATACCTTCAAGGTTGGAAGGCCCACCTTCAAACACACAGTGATGACAGACGAGGCACTGTTGGGCCCCGAATATGCCCATTTTTCCATCATACAAAACCGCCATGTATAACCTAAATTCCGACACTAGTATACTCATTTCACGTCATAATTCCATCATTTATCGCCAAATCACATCCTATGCCTCATGGTTGATTATCATTGATTTTATTAGCTTTTCGATGATTAGAGATGATTTAGTCATGATTTACTAATGACGGTTTCGCTAAGCTCATCTTTTCACAGGGTTCCATCGCTGAGTTTCTTTACAAGCCAATAGAGTACAGAAATGACCAATTTGGCGCTTTGACACTTTTAGCATGCTTCCGGAGAAACCGAGAGAGGTTATTATCAAAAATAATGTTTTAATACCTTTCCATAACCTAGATTGCACCCAGGTCACTCATGTGGGTCTCTAGAAGGAAATTCACAAATTTGCCCAAATCTACATTAAGTTTCAAACTACAAACTTCTGCCTTGATTTCCGTGTAGGTGAAGGTGAATGAAGAAAATCTGAAACATGGGTTTTGGTCCCAATATAGCAAATTGACTAAGCCTACAATAGTTTTCTAAAATTTCGTAAGGTTTGGGAGATACGAAGAGGTCTTTGAGGCAGATTTGTATAAAAATCAGGTAAAACTCAGATTTGTAAAATATCCAAACAGCCAAGTTTGGGCACGCTTTCTGAGGAGGAGGAGTTGAATCAGAAGATTTCAAGACATGGGATTTGTCAACAATATGGCCAATTAGGTTCCGTATGAACGGTTTACCAAAAATACATTATGGTTGAGGAGATCAAACCAACTCTTCATCACTAATTCGTGTAAAATCACAACAAACCCAGATTTTTGTGATCTCTTCCAAAATTGCAAATCCATTTGGGAATTCAGTTTAAATGGCTTTTGTATATATATCAGAGCTCAGGAAGGATGTAATGTTCTGTTGTTAATAATACAGAGTCTGTTTTGAAGAATTGAAGACGATGTATGACTGTTCTTAAGCTTTGATTTAGATCAGTTTCAACATATTTGACTGAGTTATGAATTTCATGCTTTAATTTCCATTTTGTTGCAGTGAACTAGCTCGCTCTAGGTGTGAGAGGGCCCACCACCACCTGGAAGAAAGCCTTGCGATTTTTATAGATAATAGGAAGTGTGCTTGATTCATAATTAGCAGTGTGGATAGCGTTTTGAGAAATTTTAGTGGTTTGAATTGCCATTCTGCACTTAAACTGTTACTCTGTTTTTCCTGAATTCCAATAGCAAACCTTACCTTTGAATCTTTATAAACCAGGAGTGAATGTATCAATTAACGATTCTGATGCCTGAATGAACTTTCCATTACATTCTCATGGTTAATGATATCTACAAATTGTTTTCCAATTCGAATGAATGCAAAAAATGGTAACTGTGTAGTGAGCTTGAAATAGCATTAGTTTTCTCATCTTGCATCTTGTATATTTCTCGTTTGATATAGGATCCTATAGCATTATGTTTTAATCTCTGAATGTCTAAATGAAATGCAATGAGATATTGGTTATGAAGTGAGGCTGTAATTTGATTTTGAATCTCAGCATATTCACAGTAGACATTGGACTAGAATTGTAGGTTCACGCTTCTGTATTGAATGATTTCCTGAGTTCAGTTTGAGTGATTTTAAAAAGTTAGAACACACTTTGATCTATGGCATCTCTTAGATCTGAAGTGTGTTAATTTAGAGTTGCGCTACTTAGTTCCAGTATTTGTAGAGTTGAATGAAGAGATTAGCTTGAGTGCTTTCATGTATCCCTGGAGATAGAATTAATGAGTAGGTTCAGTCTTTTTCAGAATCCAGATTGTCCATTTCTTTTCCTTAACATAAATAGTTTAGAATAAAGTGTTCATTCTGTTTGGATTGAAATTAGAATAATCTTGATATTGTTTTGAGTGATAATTAGTCTCAGTTTATTTGAGATCTTCATTATTTAGAGTAATAGATCCTTGAGTCGTGATTTCCATGATTTGAAAAGAGGGTTTAGAATGCTTGAAAGGTAGATTGTTTTTATTCATTTCTGATAAGACTGTTTGAATGGTTATTGCAGTAGTTTCAAATTTGAATATGCTTTGATCATTGAGTCTTTTAATTTGAGTGTGCTAATTTAGGCAGCATAGAAATATTTATTTGAAACTGTCATTTTGAAGCTTTGAAGGTGTGGACTAGATAGGATTAAGAGATAAGTTTCAATGCTTATTGATTGTGTGATCCGGGGAATTAGATTAGTTACAATTTGGTTCGAATTCTGGTTATTTTCTGCATTAGAATAGGGTTTATTTCAATGCAAGTGTGAGTACTTTTCCGCATTAGCTTAAGATTACTTTCTTGCATTAGATTAAGCATGTTTATTTTCCGGCATTAAATTATGGTTACTTCATTGCATGTGTGGTTACTTTTCTGTACTAGATTAAGTTTCATTCCATTGCAAGATTGGTTACTTTTGACAGTAGAGTTCCATTTCTTTACATGTCATTTGTTTCGATTGCTTTGAGATTTATAATTCGATTGCTTGAGATAGCGTTAGTTTAGAAGCCTTTGCGTTTTGTACTTAATACAGAAATAGGAATTTGATATTAAGTTAGGTTAGATGCTCTAATCCTGCGTTCCCTGCGCTTGTGCCTCGAAGCTTACGAGCCCCGGATTGATAATTTAATGTTGGAAACTATAACACATATAATTTCACCAACAGGCACACAGTGGGTAGCTCAGGTGGCGGAGAATAGTGGCACATCAAGCTATCAAGTGGCTACAAAGGGTTGTTGGTTGTCGCTGAAGACAAATCTAGAAGAAAATTTCTCCTATAGGGGTCACCCATTGATGGTGCGTAACAAGTACTTGGCCCACAAACTCATCCTTTTTGTGGGTTTTCTACTCACAATCCTAGCACCCAATACTTGTAGGAGTACCTCCCAAGCTACCCAAATTTCAACAAATCTTTTATGGCTCTAACTGTTGAGAAATCTAGGAGCAGCAAGTTAGGTGATTTCTCTTTTCTTTGATAATTGCTTGTGATGTCCTTTTACTTATCTTGATTAAATTACTCTTCAACTTGATTATTATTGTGTTCTTATCATCAAACAACTACTAAACCATAAAGAACAATGAGACAAGAGGACACAAGATATAGGCGATCAGCCAGGGCCAAAACCTCTCCAATTGAGAGGAAAACCTGCCAGAATTCTTCTCTTCTTATAGAACTTCAATTGAAGAATTCCAAGACCTATGACCCTTGACCAAGACCCTCCAAGACCAAGTCAAAACTTCTCCTTGAAGCACTTTCTCAACTTGAATCAAACTTGCCCTATAGCAACCTTCTATTTCTTCTTTGACCAAGAATTTTGACTTGCAATACTGACTATAACTTCGGCCTTCTTTCCTTGTAACTTTCAGCGTCCTATATTTCACACGTATGGCAAACTTGAGGTTGTTTGAGACTTCTTCTTTCCTTCGCTTGAGCAGGCTTCATTTCTTTGACTATTCGGCTTGTATTTTCAGGCTTCTTTGACCTTTGATCCACATTCTTGACCTGACTATAATTTCGTCCTTTTGTAGTTGAGATCGTGTCGTAGTTACAATCTGCATGTGTGAGGAATTAGCCCAAAACAGACCTTGAAAGACCTTGACTTATTCTTCTTCTTGTCCTCTTCCTTATTCGCTTGATATGAGACTCTTTCTTGTCTTTTGATCCAACTTTTGTGATCTTGTTGGATAGATCCTAGAATGAGGCAGTGTCCTCCTATATATAGGCTTCTCACCCATGTTAATAGGCTGACTTGATATTGTTCCTAGGCCAACTTGCTTCTTTGGAGGTCTAACTTGATTGTAGCACATAAACAAGGCCTTGGAGGGTCTTTTGACTCTAACTTTGACTCTAATAAATTTCTTTACAATATGTAACATGCCCAAGAAGGGTATTTCATACATGACAATGACTTTCTTGACTTGTAGACTCAATGACAAGCCCTAGAAGCTCTCAATGGGAGCTTGACCTATAAAATAAATTTCCTTGAGCATGAAACCCATGCCTCAAGAATAACAATGACAAGTTTATTTTTCTCATTACATCATATACATAAAATCATGATTACATATGTCATTATGAAGACCAAACCTAGTTACATATTTCAACACTCCCTCTTAACTAGGGAGGTATTGATAATCCATACAAGGTACTTGGACATTCTCAATCTAAAGAATTCTCATAAGAAGAGTCAGATTGGTAAGCCGTCTATTTGCATCATTCCAACCAGCATTGTCACATAGCAAGGCCTTGACTAATAGCTCTATCTCTCCACAAGATCAGAGCATAATGTTGGCGAGACAATGACTGACAAGCACCATCATCATTGACTCTCAAGGCACACGCCCCACCCAGGTGTTCACAGGGTATGTCCTTCCAAGACTATTCTTATCTTGGATTCCCATGTTGGATAATCCATAGGTTGGCAGTTAAAACGATTTTCTCTTATTATGACATTAACTTGGGATGTTTTCATTTATTAGTGTTAGATTTCTTCATTACCTTTCTTGTCATCAAGATTAATGCCAAACAACAAAAGAAGAGAACACGAGATATAGGCACGCTACTAGGGAAAAGCCCCCCTCAAGGGGAAAACTCAGTCACAAATTCTTCCTTTAGTAGATTCAAAGATGAGACGACCAAGACCCTTACATTTAAGACTACCTCCATCAAGTCACCCTTCTTCATTTCACTGTGTTACCATCAAATACATCATTATTGCAATATCTCTGAGGTCATAGCAACAATAGACTTTAATTTTGTGGTGGTACCAAGCCCACCATACTGTAGTTACACCAAGGCACCGAACTATGGTAGACTGAACACTCTGCATTCCCTTAACTGTGACAGTAACAAGGATGTCTCACTGAGACCCAAACTTCTAATTGTAATCAGCACGGAACTGTCTCTAAGATTTCACCAAAACTCCCTCTGAGATATACCAAAACTTCCTCTCTGTGATCACTGAAATTTCTCTGTGATTGCAAGCTCTAGAATTGGTGAAATGCAAAGATCCTAGGCAAGTATATATAGTGGTTTGTCTGTCCTAAAGTGAGCCAACATGTATTATGAAGAGATGTGTCCTTTAATTGAGTCGACATGAGTTCTTTTGATAATAATTCTTTTGGGGTCGACTTGAAGACTTTGATGAAGACTTTCTTGAGGACTTTGAAGAGGCCGAGTAGATTACTTTGTTGAAGCAGATGAATTGATGGAGGAGTCAAACAATAAATAACTTTGACAAATAACCTAAAGCCTACAATGGATGTTTGAACTAATACAAATGACCCAAGCATGAAACCCATGCTTTAATAAGTCAATTTCAATAATAATAAAATTCCTTTTGACAAATATATTCCATTTAGACTTCAAGTACAATTATGAAGACCGAACCTAGTTTCATTTTCCAACATCCCAATTCTCAAAGAATATCGATCCTCTTCAACTACTCTTATCTTAGATTCCCTACCATATCCTCAAAGAGTATCAGATGCCAGATGTTTACCCAATCCTCCATTCTTTCTTCACAATATGAAGATAAGAATGATGTGTCTATCTCTCCCTCTCAACCAGGGAAGATATACCCACTCCTATAAAGGAATGTACCCAAGCTCCCACTTATCCAGGGACTTGTCCAAGCTCCTTCTTAACTAGGGACTTGCTTCCAACAACTTTCTTCTCTTTGGTGGAGATCTTAGTACTATCAGTTGCTTGTGGGGCTCCTTTTGATGTCATGAAGTTCATCCTTTTTATTATGGAGTCTGCATCATTTGTAGGGCATCGGCCCTCCATCAGTTTCCTTCACAAGTTACATCAGTCATGTCATCCTTATCTTCATCAGAAAGTGATCTTTTAGTCCACATTTGACTTTACTTCATACTGCTACCTCTTCCAAGTCATGTTTCTTTTAGGATCTTCCATCCAACCACATGAGTGCTAGTTGTAGGTGACATCTACAACTCTCTTTTTGGTAGCCCTGTATCAACCCATTCAGAGGTTGTTCAAAAATAAATATGAACATCCAATCAAAGTTACCTTTTGTGATGGCCTTTCATCATGACATCTTGCTTTCTAGCAACATCAACATCCTACACATTCATAAACACATCTCCAAGACTTCATAAGTCAAGGGTCTCCTTTTACCGACCTTATCATGGTCTTCTTCTCTATGGAGATGTCATGATCAATTTTTCTAGTCATCGTATGTTGACTTCCTATGACCGTATTTGCATCTTTCATTATAGCTTCTTTCTTTCTTAAAATATTGCTTCTCAAGAACTTTCCATCCATAGTTCCTTCATCTTTTTCAACTACCTCATATTCCATATGAGGAGTTATTATGTTGATTCCATCTTATCAATATGTGAACCATGCCTTCATGCATCTTTTCAAAGAGATCCTTTAGACTAGACTTCCTTCAGCAACTTCCTTTCCTTGATTGAAAATACTTTGACCTGTTGCACTCCTCTGCCACCATACCATCATCCTTCTAAACAATGTATCCCACACAAAGTGGAATGATTAGTGAGACACTTGCTTCTTTCAAATAGAGGTGAACCTTCTAGTGAAGATTCCAACGAAGGATCTTGATTATCCTCATCTGGCAATTACTCCTTTCTCATGATGATGACATATGACAAAATCCTTCTATCATGCTAGATGACTTTCTTTTGACCATATGTACTATCTATGCTTTCAATGAGGCTGTCAAGAGCTACTTCTTTTATATGATGATTGCTACATCCATGTAGACTTCTACTTCAATTTATTCTTTCAAGCTTCTCTAATGATGTCATGAGCTCTTGCTTTCATGGTATGCTTCTATATGATGTCATGTTCTACTATGATGCATCCTATCATACCTAAGCGAAGGAGATTATCTCAGTCATAGTAGAGATCTTTCACTTCCTCCTTTAATTTCTTTTTATTAGCTTCTTCCACTTCTTCGGTGACATGGGCTTCATAACTTTTCCTGTTGTCCTTCTTGAGCTTTGGACAATCTCTCTTGTAGCATTATACCTTTTGTGAAAATTTCTAAATCTAACAAATCAAAAATCCTACTGCAGTAAATTGATTTGCATTACCTACTTGTGTTCTTCATTTTAACAAGTTATTTTCATAATTATTCAGAAAATATTAATGCAAATACACTGCAACCTACACCAATATACAAATCAAGCACTGAAAAAAATAAATGAGACAACACAAAGGACACAGTTATTTTTGAACTAAATGTCCCCGCAAAACCCAGTGTGGGAAAATCGGTGCAACAGATATGAGGGTTTTATTATTATGCAGATTCTTGAATACAACTAGGGTGCCAAATCCAGCTCACCCAACAGAGAATAAACCTGGCAGAAGTACCTCTTTCCGGAGAAATATTTTGGCAAATCCAGCCACTGCATGATCAAACCCCATAGATGACAATGTTGTTCCCAGCACTGGGCAACGATGGCTGCTCCAAGCTCTACACTGGAACTGCGTCACCTCCTTTAGGAGTTGTGTCACCCTACCAGTGAGCCTTCCCAGCTTAGAAATCGATCTATTGAATTGATGCCCAATCTACCTCACAGAAACCCCAGAACTGCCTCTGTGTGACTGCGTCAGCCCTCTAGCCTCTGTGTCACCATCCTAGAGTTGTGTTCTCTCCCTAGTGTTGTGTTGCCTCTCTGCTATGTATTATCGGCCTTGGACGAAAGTCCCGCTGCCGAACTACTCCTCTCTGCACTAGAAGCTTACTTCGAAATTCTCAGCAAACCACGCCCCAGAATTTTGATCTAGCTTAAGTGTTGTTCTCATTGTGTGTATTCTCCAACTGACCCCAAGCCTTCCTTTATGCTTTTCCTGTTGAGAAATCAACGGTCGTGATCTAATCTCTAATCAACAACTAAGATTAAATTAGACTTGCTCCTCATCTCTTAGAATCTTCTCACCCATATTTTCATTAATACCCATTAATATTTTAATTTTCCTAAGTATAGACTTAGGAACCCCATTAAAAATATTAATTATTTCAATAAAATACAATTTGGGTGGAATTTCACCAAACGATGTATGGGACTTGGAGATCTCATGTGTTCTAGCCTCTCCATAAAATTTCGTAGCTAGAGCACATCCGATGCTACCCAAAAATCAACACTTTTCACATATTCTTCTTCTTTTTATGAGAACCAAACTTCCCAAGCTTTCCTTTCCTCTTAACCATAGCAGCAAACGCTTGAACTTGTTCGCTTTGTCCCACACCACTTTTTGTCTTCAACCTGGTTTCTTCAATCTTACATAATGACCAAAGTTCACTGAATGGGGTGGCTTCCTTCTTTCCTTAGATGCTTGATATGAAGTCGCCCCATTCCTCTGGTAGTCCATTGAGCACAACTGTGGTCATCTCTTTATCAGACATTATTTTCCCCAACTCTTGTAGTTGGTCTTGTATTTTTTATACCCTCATGAAGTATGAGGCTATTCCTTCTTCCTTTGATATCTTCATTTTGTATAGCCCAGTCTTTAAGATATGACTTCTCCAGTGGTACTTACAGAGAACAATTCTACTAACTTCTTATAGATTTATTTTGATGTCTCCAACTTTACAACATATGGTATGAGGGATCCTTGATGGATTCCATAAGGATCCTTTGAGCCCTAATTTCCCCTTTCATATACTTGGCTAGGGCTTGAACTTCTTCCTTTGGAGGCTTAGTGATTGAACCCTTAACATGTTCAACGACTTCATTTTCTAAGAGGATCAAATCTATCCTCTTCTTCCATGCAAGAAAGTTTGATGACCCAACCATTTGTTGCTTTCCTTGCAAAATGAAGTCATTTTAACAGATTCAGACATATATATAAAGATACTTACCTATGAAGATACTCCTTGATGACACTAACTTCAACTTGATGCCTTCTTGATTTTGATGAAGATGTTAGTAATAGAAGATGTCTTCTTGATGAAGATGTCTTCCTCCAAAAGTGATCCTTAGCTCAAAATAGAGTGAGATCACCATGATTCCTTTGATGATGTTGACAATGATTCTTCTTGCTTCCTGACATGATAGTGCAGAGTGTGGTGGCCTTCCCAAGATACTTCAAATGTAGGGTCTTTCCTTGATTGAGTGGATGACGGGTCCTTGAGGTCTTCTTTCCTTTGAAGATTGTAAGCTTCCCAAGAATGCTTTAATTGAAGAAACCTTCTTTGGATGATCTATGGTGTGATCCTTGAGTAGTCCTTCTCAATGCTTCTTAGTTTGTTCGGCCCTTATGAATCTCTTCTTGATGATTCGATGTCCTTGATGTTTCCTAAAAGATATTTCTTGTACTTCAACTCTTGAGTATCCTTCTCTAAGTTGCCTTTCCTTGATGCAGTCACCTTAGCTCTCAAACCATGTTGAGAAAACTAGGGGCATCAAATTAGGTGATTTCTTTTTTCTTTGATAATTGCTTGTGATGTCTTTTTACTTAACTTGATTAGATTATTCTTCAACTTAATTATTATTGTGTTCTCATCATCAAACAACTACCAAACCATAAATAACAATGAGACAAGAGGACACAAGATATGGGCGATCAGCCAAGGCCAAAACCTCTGTAATTGAGAGCAAAACCCACCAGAATTCTTCTCTTCTTATAGAACTTCAATTGAAGAATCCCAAGACCTATGACCCTTGACCAAGACCAAGTCAAAACTTCTCCTTGAAGCACTTTCTCAACTTGAATCAAACTTGCCTTATAGCAACCTTCTATTTCTTATTTGACCAAGAATTTCGACTTGCAATACTGACTATAACTTTGGCCTTCCTTACCTGTAACTTTCAGCCTCCTATACTTCGCACGTGTGGCAAACTTGAGGTTGTTTGAGATTTCTTCTTTCCTTCGCTTGGGCAGGCTTCCTTTCTTTGACTATTCGGTTTGTATTTTCAGACTTCTTTGACCTTTGATCCACATTCTTGACCTAACTGTAATTTCGTCCTTTTGTAGCTAAGATTGTGTCATAGTTACAATCCGCACATGTGAGGAATTAGCCCAAAACAGACCTTGAAAGACTTAGACTTTTTCTTCCTCTTGTACTCTTCCTTATTCACTTGATGTGAGACTTTTGATCCAACTTTTGTGATCTTGTTGGATAGATCCTAGAATGAGGTCGTGTACTCCTATATATAGACTTCTCACCCATGCTAATAGGTCGACTTGATATTGTTCCTAGGCCGACATGTCTTCTTGATAGGCCGACTTGCTTTTTTGGAGGTTCAACTTGATTGTAGCACATAGACAAGGTCTTGGAGGGTCTTTTGACTCTAACTTTGACTCCAATAAATTTCTTTACAATATGTAACATGCCCAAGAAGGGTCTTTCATACATGACAATGACTTTCTTGACTTGTAGACGCAATGACAAGCCCTATAAGCTCTCAATGGGAGCTTGACCTATAAAATAAATTTCCTTAAGCATGAAACCCATGCCTCAAGAAGAACAATGATAAATTTATTTTTCTCAATGCATCAAATACATAAAATCATGATTACATAAATCATTATGAAGACCAAACCTAGTTATGCATTTCAACACTGACATCTCCTATTGTAAAATTATCATCAATTTTCAATCAAGGAACCTCACTATTGCCTCCTTGAATTTTTATCTTCAAATTCACTAGGGTTTGATGAAGATAAACCTCTTTGTGGCATTTTCCTTCTCATAACTCATTCCAATCGATCTTCCATAGACCTTGCTTTGACTCCATTAGCTCAGGATTTAAAAAAGGCACTAGTCCATTAGTGTGTCGATTCTATAAAATTTATAACCCTAAATTTTATTTTTTATGTTTCTAGGGTAAATTAGGGTTAGGTTATGACAAACTTAACATTTAATAGCATAAAATAACTTCGACCTCATAATCTTAGGGTGGCTTTGCATATACTAAATTGAAAAGGAAAAAATACCATTTTCTTATGCATTGTTTGGCCACCTTTAAAGACTAAAATCTAGAGCTTTATAGTTGTTTTATGCATTTTCTACCAACGAAAATTTTACTCGTTAAATAGTGTTTGTTTATTTAATGCATGTCATCATTTCTAAGCTATTTTGTTATTGTTGTCATAAATTTTGCATGTAGTAAATTATGCCTCTTAAAAACCATTAATTTATAACAACAAATGGTGATTTAAAGATAGCATGTGTTTGAGATCTATCTGAAGTTTGAACCTCTCCATGACTATTCAAGCCCTCTAGATTCAGCCATAGATCTTTTGAACTCATTACCTCGAATTATCTCTCATCTCACCAAAAGCCCTATTTTGTTGACCATTATACTTGGGTGTTTTATTTAGCAATCCTTGGAGGGTATCTAGCCTAGGATTTCTTGAATTATCTAATCTCCTAGATCTGTTGGGGAAACCTCCTTTCTGGGGATAATATCCATCCACATTGTTATGCGGAATTTACGATTGAGGAAAAAGGTGAATTTCCTAAACCTAGTGGACTGGTCTAGAACAACAAAAGGCAAAGTATATAAAGTTTTCCTTAGAGAAGTTAAAGAATGGGAAAGAGGCCTATCTTGAATCTATAGCAAGCTTTCCTTCATCTTTGGTTGTAAGATCCAATTGTAGCTCCAAGTGCTATAATTAGAACCTGCACACACAGCTAAAACAGGCCAAAGATCTACAACAACCAAGTAGCATAGTCTAACATCTCTATTCAATGAATTAGCAAGGCATTGGAATACATGAATGTAAACATAACATAACACATATAGGAAAAGAAAGATACTTTTTATATTAATAGAAATAGGAGAGAGTTTACAACCATAAATAATAGATGATCTTATAGATGTCCCCCCAAGTTGGCTTGTCCTTCCTTGTCACAAAGTACACCTCAATATCAACCCTAATGGATGAAGATGATGACTCCTTTATATTCAAGATCACAGAATAAGGGCACAATCAATCTCCAAAAAAGCCAACCTTGATGTTATGGATGGCAGTAAATTTATAGGAGAGGGATGATAGTTTAGGATTTACCATAATGAGCTTCAGATCCACTTATGATGGGAGGATAAGCTCAAAGGATAAGAGGTGAAGTCTCCAAGGTAGGATCAAATAGGATTCGAGCTTCTTATCCATGGTAAATGGTTAAAAAAAACCCTTAGAAGCTTTTGGAAGAGGAAGCTTCAGAATTAATTTTAATTTTCATGAATTTCTAGAATCAACGGACCTGCTGAAGGAAGCAATTAGTGTTGACCAACATTGGTGTAGAAGGGAGCAACAAGCACTGAATGCAAGTGGCTAAAGGGACAACGTGTGCTAGGGCTAAAAACATTGATTTTGAGCAATTAATCCCAGAAACTCCGACTTTTTGGAAAAGTCATGCTTAGGGCTTTATGAAAGGATGATGACAAGAAGTTCAAGGATGTTGATTGATCCGGTTTGCAGGCCTATTGATCGGATGTGACAAAATGACCTATAACAGATTCCCCCATAAAGTACAAAATTCGAAACAGCAATTGATGACTGAAGTGCTTTACCTTGTGACAAGTCAGGATTAAGAACAAATTACAATACATTTTCATCATGATATCTTTGTTGAGGGAGGCATACCCATGCTCAGCACATAATCTAACATTACATGTACAATGATCAAGAAGTCTCATCTACTGATGACAAATAGCGGACCCATGCATGGATGATTGTATGTATGATCATAGCCATCCTACTTTGTAATTTTCGTATTAATCTTGAAATCATAGTCTGGATGGATGGAACTAGATCTAGGGTCTTCTATCTCGTTCACTCGATTGTTCAATGTACGAGTCTAACCATGCGAATAAATGAGTTGAAGTCAAACATGGTAGACACCATTTGATTATCGGCCAATGATGTAAGTCGTTAACAAATGCGAGAGAAACAATCAATGAAATTAATGGCTCTCAAGGAACCAAAGTACAATCTATATGGTGTGAATGAATGAGCTGAAGTCGAACACCACACAAAATCTTCCAATCAAAGGCCAATGATGAAAATTCTACCAAGAGAGAGGAAACTTGCCATTGATGTATGCAAGTCCCAAGGTACCAAAGGGAGTTTCTAAGTCAACTTCCTAGATAATGAGCTAATGTCAACAAGAAGCGACCCATTGCAGGAGGGTCTTGATGTATCCCCCATCAATGACACGAAACGGGTGTCAAGATTTGAGACAAAATGATGCTGATAAGGAATTGGTTCAGGAACAACAGACATGAATGAAGGCTTAGGAGTATTGTAGCAGACATTAACTGAATAACTTCTCTTGAACATACAGGCGACACGGAATGGAGTTGGCAACATTGACCCAAAACTGAATATAGAGGCTTTGATATGGTGTGATGAACCAAAAAGACAAGCAAATTTCCCAACCCAATAGCCACGGAGATGAAGTGGAAGAGTGCCACGCTCAAGAACGACTCGCTGCCATTAATAGGTGGAGTACCCTGTTTTCCCAATTTCCCCAACCATTTTTGGTCAGTACCTCTTCATTTTTTAACAAGCTTGAGGAGGATAACATATGGTTGATCTGTAAGTTCATTCTTCGGATGAATCCCTCTGAGTATTTTTAACGAACCCTGGGAAGGAGTGGTTCGATCCTATCATGTTCGATGAGTCCATCGTAGTTTGATGTTTTACGAATTCAGCGAAGGTGAAACTCGACATATTTTTCATGTTTAGAGAGTTTGAAACAGAAGCGAAAAAACAAAAACAAAAACAAAAAAACTCCAAAAGTTCATTTTCAAAAAGTTGTCTCTTGAGCCTGAAAAGGCAGAAAACGATACTCAAAAGAACCTCTTAGCCATGTTTGACTAAGGTATTCCTTTTCGTAAATAGTATATCTCGGTCTGGAAAAGGGCTAAACTTATATTGAGTAGACGTCTTTTCATTTACTTTAACGAGTTTGAAAAGACAAGTGTTCAATAATATTTTCATGTTTAGAGAGTCTGAAAAGAGTTGAAAGAGGACTCCAAGGGTTCCTTTTTCGTGAGTTTACAAAGCCCGAAAAAAGTGATAAATGTATGCTTCATAGTCAAAATGATATGTTTCAACTCAGAAATGCCATAAGTTCTTTCAAACAGCTGTTAACCTATGAAATTGGATTCATCCCGCTAACCCAATGTGTCCCGAATCGGGCGAATTAGACACAATTCGCATGGATTTGTCCTTCCAAAAATGTCCGGTCGCATCCGATCGGGACACAATCATGTCCGGATCGTGTTCCGATCGGACATGAATCTCGAATTTGGGCATTCCACATGGCGTTAAAAGGCAATTTTACCTATTCTTTTTTCACAATCACTTCTTTTGTTTGTTGTGGGTTTGTTGTGGTTGTTTGGGAGCAAAGAGCAAAGGGTGTGGGAGCACTTTCAAGGAGATTTAAGCAACAGGTAAGTGCATTTTCTCTCTATTTTTTTGCATTTTTATTACAGCAATTTGCATGTGCATTTCTTTTACAAATTTGTGCATTTTTTGTTAATTTTTTACAGCATTCATGGCTCAATCAAGAGCAGTAGGGAAGGGGCAAAGGAAGGGGAAGAATGTCCCCATTGGAGATGCCCCTCCTCGCCCAATTTTATCAGGGTCTGCTGCAAGTGTTCCCTCTATTGCAACTGGGGTTGCAACAGCAGCTTCAAATGTTGAGGGAAGACATCCTCCTCAAGACAACAAATATCCTTAGTGGAAATATGTCAGAAGAGAGCAAGGGCCAAGCAGCAAGGTAAAGGGAGGAGGCAATGTGAGTTGGAAATGCAGTTATTGCAACACTACTTTCACAAGCACATATTTCCGTGTAAAAGCTTATTTGTTGGCTTTACCAAGTTGTGGAATTGCAACTTGTACAAAGGTGCCTTTACCAAAGAGGAAGAAATGGAAAGAGAGTCCAATGTTGGTATGGCAAATGTAGCTGCAAAATCTTAAAAAACCAAGAATGATGAACCTCTTCCATTCTTGAGGAAAAGCAGCAACAAATTCCCATTTGAGAGTTCTGGTGGAGGACAAGCAGCAAAAAGAAAGGCAATTTCACTTGGTCCAATAGACAAGATTTTTCAGAAAGAGAAACGGGAAGAGTTTGATCTCACCATTGCCTTTTTTCTATCAAAACTTCATATCCTTTAATGTTACATGCTCACCTCTATTTATTGAGATGTGTCGAGCTCTAACTCAAGGGCTCCATCAGGGTATGTGTCTCCTAGGTCATAGAAGCTTAGAACCACATTGTTGACGAAGACAAAAAAAAAGGTGGAAAAAATGCTTGAGCCCATTAAATCAGCATGGCCAACATTTGGGCTTAGCATTGTTTCTGATGGATGGACAAATCCAACAAGGCACCCGCTCATCAACTTCATGGTGTCTTCCTTGAACGGTCCAACTTTCTTGAAATCAATGGATGCACTTGGACAATACAAGGATGCACAATATATGGGTGAGTTGTTTATTAAAGTTATTGAAGATGTAGGTGTTGATTCTTGTATGCAAATCATTACAAATAATGCACCTATTTGCAAGGTTGTTGGCATGATTGTGGAAGCTAAATATCCACAAGTGTTTTGGACACCTTGCATTGTCCATTCATTGAACTTAGCACTTAAATCTATTGCTTCCGATGTGCTTTGGATTGGAAGCATTATTGAGGATGCACGACATATCCGCAACTTTGTACAAAATCATACAAATGCCCTCACTATCTACAAGGAGTACACCAATCTATTATTGTTGAATATTATGGATACACGGTTTGCCTCTTCATTCATCATGTTGAAGAGGTTGAGGGAGGTCAAGACCGCTCTTGGGGCCATGGTTATTTCAGAGTTTTGGTCTTTTTGGAGAATGACAGACCAAGTAGCCTCTAAAAGAGTGAAGGACACAGTGTTAGATGATGCTTGGTGGGAGAGAGTAGATCTACTTATTCAAATCATGGACCCTATCATTTCTTTTCTTCGATTTGCAGATACAAACCAACCCATCCTTGGAGAGGTTTATGAGCTATGGGATTCCATGATTGAGTCTATTAGGAGCATTATTTTACAGAGTGAGTGCCTCGAGCATGAGACATCATCAAAGCCCTTCTTCACCACCATACAGGATATTCTTGTCAGCAGATGGGACAAGAATTGCACACCTTTACATTGTTTGGCTCACTCATTGAACCAAATTACTACAGCCATGAGTGGTTGAATGGTGGACCTTCTCACAGATTCCCTCCTCACATGGATGGTGAAATCTCACAAGGGAGGAAAGATGCATTCAGGCGGGTTTTTCAGGATAGAGCATCCCTTGATGAGGTGGAGGATGCCTTTGGAGAGTTTTCCACTGGCACTGGTCGATTTGCAGGATATGATCTGATTAGAGACAGGGGGCTAAGAAGCCCTATTCTTGGTGGGAAAATCATAGGGCAACAAGCCCTCCTCTACAACAGTTAGCCGTGAGGCTCCTCTCTCGGGTGGATTCATCCTCTTGTTGCGAGAGGAATTGGAGCACATATGGGAATTTGTATAGTGTCAAGAAAAGCAGGCTTGAGCAGTCCATGGAAGAGACAATGGTGTATGTGCACACCAACCTTCGTGTTATTTACAGGCAGAGGGATGAGTGGTTGAAGGGAAAGACAAAGATGTGGGATGTCTTTCCTAATGATATGGGTCTGGACAGCAGTGTTGAGTTGGCATTGGCCAACTTGGATCTCAATGATCCAGCGCTAGAGCCCGTCACATTTGATGATGGTGATACAGTAGAGGAGTTATCCTCCACACCAACAGATGCAGAGATGACTTTGGATATAGGGGAGGAGGATGCAGCAGAGGAGAGTAGTGGTGATCATGATGATGAGTACAGTGACGCTGATTTTGATGATGAGGATTGACAACTCATGAGCTACCTACTACCTTGAGGCTTGTATACTTGTAGTTGTTTTGTATTTGCTATTTCTATTTGCCATTGACATTGCACTACCTATGTAACACATTTTGATTTTGATGACTTAATGAGAAAACTACAGTATCTTTATCTTACTATCTTGTCTTTCTCCTATTGGATCATTGATGAATTGAATATGTATTATGATTTATTATTTATGTCATAATTGTATTTGTATGCATAATGTTATTTGTATCATGAATGAGAATTTGTGTAAGAAATATCTAATTATTTATGTCACAATTGTATTTGTATGCATAATGTTATTTGTATCATGAATGAGAATTTGTGTAAGAAATATCTAACTTTTAATATATATATTTTTTAATAAAATAGTATATAACGTATCCGAACGAGTCTTGTTCCCGGGGGTCAACGTGTATGTATTCAACACTCAAATCCCCATGTCCGTTGTGTCCCGTGTCCCCGTGTGAGGTGACTTAGTTGTTAACCTACTCAAAACACCACGAAAAGATTAAAAATATCTGATACATGGTAAAGTTAGGTCAATTTAGGTCAAAATAATAAGATATAATTAAATAATCATTAAAAATGACCATAAATGGGAGCATGTGATTTCAATTTTACCAATTCACATTTTACCTCTTGGTGAGTGAGCTTTGAGTACATTTTTCCCTCGATCTTTAGCAGCGGATTGCGGCATATCCAATGGATCATTTTCGGTATTGTCACTTCCAAGTAGAAGATCTTGCCTTCCTCTTTCCTTTCACAGTTTCAGTTTTTCATTTAATGCAAATTTTCCAGGTTTCAAGTCACTTAGGGCTTTAATCTTGCGCCCTAGCCCCAGTGCACTCTAGCAGTATCGAAAAGTGCGTTGGGCCAATAAAACTTTAACTGTGGAGGGCACTACAGCGCACTGTCTCCCTTTAGTAGGGTGCGCTAGATGCATTTGAAAATTTTGCTTTACTCTTTTCACCCAAATTATTCTCATATTTTTGCATGAGATTTATTCTAATGATTTTTCTTGTCATGTTTCAGGAATTCATCAGAACAAAATGGCTCTAATTTGGCAGGAAAGAGAACATGAAATCCAAGACATGGACGCTGCCAATGATCCAGCAACCATCCAGACATTGAGAAACTGTGGGCTTCTCAGTTTCTTTTGACTTCCTGGGATGAGACAACATATGGAATTATTGGAGTATCTTGTCCAGGCATGGGATGTGTAGGCACAATCCTTCAGGCTTGGAGCACATATGCTCAGCATATAGGTAGAAGGCATTTATTTCTTAACAAATTTATTCAGGAGAGTTGCTCCTATCTTGTTATCTAGTTCGAGAAGGGGGGGAGAAACTGTCAAGGAGTATATTGTTGCACATTGTAGACCTCAATCCCAACCAACCACAGATGGGAAAATCGAGACAAAGGATGTGGCTCGTTTGCTTCTGAGGACAATCCAGCAGTGCTACCTTGCATTTGGCTAACAAGTCTCAAATGCAATATGCATTGAAGCGCATAGAGCCAACAATGTTCAACTGGAGTGAGGAGGTATTAGCTAACATGAAAGAACAACTCACCAAGGCAAAGGATGGAAGATTGAAAAACTTTGGATATGGTTCCATTTTGATCTCATTCGCTCTGGAGAGGATTCCATTACTCCACCCACAGCATATCTAACTCGATTTGTCAAATCCTAGAGCTCCATGGATGAGGCGAAGGGTAGACCTCATGTCTAGACATGCTAGTGCATCCTCCATGAGTTTCACACCTGTCTTCTTTCGATGTTTGTGTATGTCACTCTTTATGGTTGAAGACTACCCATATGAAGGGATGGACTACGCATAGATCCAGAGCTCGTGCTACCTGAAGGTGAGCAATGGAGTGCCATAGGTAAAACAAAATCATTTTGATTTATTTATTTATTTTTTAGTTTTACAAAAAAAATTATATTTTTCATGTATCCAAGGCTAACTATTGATTTTTACAAGACCAATTCGACCAATGGATTCATCCTATCTTTAGCATGTTGGAGACCCACAGTAAGCACAGGTTGGAGTATAGGTGTTGCAAGGCCACGGGAGGTATTTGTTACTACTCAAACTAGCAAGGGGGTCCTAGAGGGGCACTTACTAGGTAAAGGGCAACAATAAAGATAAAGCCCATTGTCACCACAGCTAAAGCTTCCTACTCTTTACGACTTTCACAGCTGTTGATTTTGGGTAGCATCACATGTGCTCTAGCTCCGAAATTTTGTGGAGGGGCTAGAACACATGAGATCTCTAGAAACTAGAAATCGTTTGGAGAAATTCCACCTAGAT
Source organism: Pinus taeda (assembly GCA_000404065.3). Taxonomy (NCBI): domain Eukaryota; kingdom Viridiplantae; phylum Streptophyta; class Pinopsida; order Pinales; family Pinaceae; genus Pinus; species Pinus taeda. Next base: position 53,615 of record APFE031350201.1, read on the forward strand.
GAGGAGTTATTAAAATAATTAATATTTTTAATGGGTTCCTATGTCTAAACTTAGGAAAATAAAATATTAATGGGTATTAATAAGAATATGGGTGAGAAACTTCTAAGTGACGAGAATCGAGTCTGTTTTAATCTTAGCCATTGATTAGGGACTTAATTTCGGTCGTTGATTCATCAACAGGAAAAGTATAAAAGGAAGCTTGAGGGTCAGTTGGAGATACACTTGAGAGATCAAAGAGTTTGATTTTTCTGGGGCGAGGATTCCTGAGAAAATTGAGCTAGTGATCTGAGTTGCAGTGAGAGGGGCAATTCGACAGAGGGACTTCAGTCCAAGGCCGAGAATACATAGCAGAGAGGCAAAGTAGCACCAAGAGAGACAGCGCAACTCCAGATGAGGTGACGCAGAAGCCAGGGGGGCTGACGCAGTCATTTAGAGGCAGCACTGGGGTTTTTGTGAGGCAGAGAGAGTAGTAGTTCAGTATATCGATTTCTAGGAAAGGAAGGCTCACTAGGAGGGTGACGCAACTCCTAGAGGAGGTGACGCAATTCCAGCGCAGAGCTTGGAGTAGCCATCACTACCCAACACTAGGAACAGCATTGTCATCTATGGGGTTTGATCATCTAGTTGTTGGATTTGCCAAAATATCTGTCTCCAGATTGAGGTACTTCTGCTAGGTTTATTCTCTGTTGAGTGGGCCGGATTTGGCACCGTAGTTATATTCAAAAATCTTCTTAATAATACAAACCCTCTATATGTTGCATCGGTTTTCCCGAATTGGGTTTTTTCCGAGGACACTTGTCCAAAAATAACAATGTCCCTTGTGTATTTGTCTTGTTCTCATTTTTAGTTCATGATCTGTATGTATGTGTAGTCTACGATAGTGTTTTCATCGTTGTTTAAATTATTAAATAACTTGTTGAATGTAAAGAACAAGTAGGAGATGATAAACCAGTGATTGCAGTAAGATTTCTAACGTGTAGATTCTAAAATTTTCACAACCGATGAGAGGAGACCCGATATATAGGGAATCACTTATGAAGGATAGATCAACTAAGATGGATGTGAAGTGATCTCGATGACCCTTTCCTAAGGGAAACTCAAGAGTGGGACATGCTTGCTTCTTAAGCAAGGTGCAAGGTTGTTTAGGATAGGGGAATAAGGATTTGAGGGCTTGGCTTAGGGAATGTGACTTGTAAAGGAGCTTCCTAAACCCTTAAATCCTTGTGGAACTTGGTTTCCCAAGTGGTTTTTGAAGAGTTGACTTTAATAAGATATGGGACCACACGAGACCAAGTGGACCTAGGTGAGGTCAGAGGAGGGAATTCAACAACTAATGATAATTTTGACCTAAACAAGGAAAGAAGGGGATCAAAGAAAGGATCTTTACTTAAAGTTGCTAAAATGATCCCTACGAGGTACTAGCCTACGGAAACCTAGAACAAAATTCGGTCTCAAGACTAGGGCTTGGAATATCTCACAATCCCACTGTTGGAATCTCCTCAAATTTGGAGGGGATCTAGGAGACACACCAGTGCAAAAGAAGCCAAGAGATCGAAGATTTTCTCTGGGTGATTTGTCGAGAAAGTGATGCCCTAGGAGACCTAGAATGAAGAAGAAGAGATGAAAAAAAATGGTTCTTAAAATGATCATCGTATGGTAGACTAGTGCCTAATCCTTTGGGGAGATTGGAGTCAAGAAGAACAATGAGAATGGACTTCGTTTCTAGGTCAAAGAGGCTTCAAGGACAACTTTTCTTAGCCTTAGGTCAAAGGAGAGTGTCCTTAAAAGCTTTTATACTTCGTTTTGCAAGATGAGATGGCTTATTGAGATAAATTCAACCATAGAATTATCCCTAGGAAAATTCGTTCAACATACATGGCCCATACATAGAGAGATGCTATATAGAAACATAATTCCACAATTTTGCAGTAAATGCATGCAGCAATTCGCCCTAGTATAGCAAAAATCCCATCATCAATGCATGTGACAAAGTAAAGAAGAAATAGCATTAAATTTGTACTTACATGTAAGAGAATATATCCAACCATCATTAAACTTGCCAATCAAGAAGCTCCAAGATAAGAAAAGATAATCTAAACATCAAAATTCATCCATGCTCCAAATTTTCATCCCCCAAGAAGGAATAGCAAAAATCTCACAAGAGATAATGATCCAATCCAAGTGATGATGCTAAAATGAATCTTAGTCACTTCTATTTATACACTTCTAATGAGTTCGATTTAGCTACTTGGGCCTATATTAGCCCCTAGAATAAAATAATGTGCAAAACACTAAATTTTGGTAACAAGCCCACCTAACAAGCTCATAAACAAAAGAATAAGACTCTCAAAAAGTCGAATGATCAATAATACATATCGTTGGGCCTTCTAAGAAGCCTGATGAAGTCCATAAGTGCCATAATGATGAATAGGACTCCCAAAAGTAGTGGACAAGGGATTGACCCCTAGTTCTCCAAATAATAAACCTGTGGTGCTCCCAACGGGTGTGGGGGCACACAAGTAACCTCATAGGTCTCGAAATAGATCGAAGATCCCTATAGACAATCTGTAAGGGCTCAGATAATGGTGCAAGTGATGCCATATCAGCATACGAGTCTTGGGTCATCTGCCAAGTGCATGGTACAATTGTGGGGCTAACTGGGCATGGTGAACCAGATGCATCTTCCTCGTCCAATAGGTGAATCTCGAGCAATCTCTGAACATCTTTCGGGATCCATGGAGTGTTTTCTACTGTTGTGAAGGCCCATGGCTCTCTACACACACCTTACATGTGCCAATGTAGCCCTTTGGAGGGTTAGGACCCCCGTATAGAGAGACCAAACCCAAAATGGAGACCATCTAGAATCCTGCATAAAATCCAATGCATCCCCTAGCCTTCCAGTACAACAAGTCATTTAAGGATATCGAGTTAAAGAGCTTACAAACCATGGACAACAGGTGGGCACTTCATAATGGCATGCCCTTCCATAGTGGGCTTTGGCATGTGCTAATGCCTTCGAGCTCCAAATGGGGTTAACCAAGTACCCTATTAGGTGGTTTCTACCTTTAAAGGGGATATTATGTCCAAGGTACATCCTCCAAAGAGTGGTGGCATGTGACAAAGAGATGAATGGAGTAGGGAATGAAAGGGGCAGCCCTGGGCCACATGTTAGGGTACAAGGGTAGCTAGTAAAAGGGAAGCCTACACTTGGGTATATAATGTATAGGAGGGAGCAATCATGGTGCATGAGGTGCCTCGACCTTGATTTTTCCATCCTTCTTTATATGCCTTTTGCCTTCTATGATTTTTCTTTGATTAACTGCTCGAGGCTCAAGGGATAAGAGCATGATGTGTAAGGTATAGCAGTGGATATCCCCTTTAAGGTAGGGCGATTCATTGCACACCGGGGGCATGGTTTTCAAAACCGGCCTTGCTAACCGGGTACCGGTCTAACCGGCCAGTTAGCAGGCCCACCGATCGAAACCGACCAAAAAAACCCGGTCAGAGGGGGCACTTCGCCATTTTTTGCAGAAAACCGGTCCTAACCGGCCGGTTTAGGACGAAACCGGCCGGTTTGAGGTTTAGGACGAAACCGGCCAGTTTGTATCAAACCGGCTGGTTAGGAGGCACACCCACCATGAGCCCAAAAAGCGACTTTTTTACTGTGTTTTAGGCGTTTTGGAGGGAAACTAAGGGTGCTTTCCCTCCAAAAACACCCTCTCCAAGCCTTTAAGAGGCCCCTCTCCCTCTCATTTGTCTCACACATCTCATTTGGAGTGTTTGTGAGTTTGCTTGCGAGCTTGGAGAGTGTTGAGTTTTTGTTGGAGTAGTGGAACAGCAGAGTTTAAGCTAAGTAGTAGTCATCATGCCTCCAAAAGCCAGAGATACTGCATGGGCTCATTGTGATATGATTGGTGGCAAAATGATCTGCAAATATTGCCAAAAATCCATTCAAGGAGGGGGTATTAATAGGTTCAAGCAACACTTGGCTAGGATAAGAGGCCATGTAAAGCCATGTGGAGCACCAAATGAAATAATAGGGCATATTAGGGTAGAATACCTTCAGAAGTTTGAGACTCAAGTCACTGAACCAATAGAGAAGTTTGTGACTGCAAAGTTTGGGAGTCAAGACTCAACCAACTGAGTTTGATCATGATGACTCATGAGAAGTTTCAAGTGATAATGTTGATCACTATTATAGTATTATCATATATGTAGACTTGAATCTTGTAGTAGGCTATTGGCCCCATAGTTTGTAAGCTTTGTTTTTGCACTCTAGAGGCCATTTAGAGCCTCATTGCTATGTATTTTTGTCGATGATATGTATTGCACTCGGTGCCATTTTGATATATTCACCTTTACATGGTATATAAATGAGCAATCTTTGCATATTTTGTCTCTATTGGCTTGGAATCATGGTTTTAAATCTTAAAAATAGTCTTTTTCATTAAAAATTAATTATTTAATGTATTTTACTAAAACCGGTTCGTTTAAACCAAACTAGTCCCGATTAAACCGGTTCCGGTCAGTAAACCGGTTCATTAGGTGGACCATCCGGTCATCTGTTCCGGTTTTAAAAACACTGACCAGGGGTTGGGACAATCATGGGTTCCTGAATGATAAAAGAGGCTAATCTAGGGCCTATAGGAACCAAGGTGATGGCCATGATAATAGGGTAGAGCTCATGTATTGGTTTTTGCCCATGTGCTAAATGTGTTTGTCCCGGCCATCTTTTGCATTTTGTGGTATATTTTCCTGTTGAATATGGCCAATTATGTTTTTACTTTTCTTTTCAGCTGCATCAACCTCTAGGGCATCATTCAAGGCCTGACCCAAGGTGTGGGCAAGGGGAAGGGGAAAGCTAACCTTATGTGAACCCAGGTGAGAAAAATAAAGAATGGGGCTCTAATGAATGGAAGGGGAATAATGGAGGTGGATGAGGGAGTGGGACCATGCAACCAAGATCAGGGTTTCATATGTAGTACCATCCTAAAACCCAAAGTTCAGTAAAAGAGATCCCATGGGACTAATCTAAGAGTAACATCCAAAAGAGGTCTAGGGAACAGAAGCACTAACCTAGCCCACCCTTTCCGCCAAATCCCCCCACCAATCCATGCCCCAAAAGTGTCCATAATAAGCAAACTACAATATTCAATTACCAAATGTCAAGGCATACCTTTCAGTTCGAGAGGCCCACTTTTAAACATACAATCATGACAGATGGATGAGGGACCACATGGTTGCCTCACGTGGCGGAGAAATGGCACAACGAGCTAGTTGGTGGCTAAAAGGGGCTCACCAGGGACCAAGTTCAGCAAAAGTTTCCCCAACTCATGGAGGCACTCAATGTAATGGGGACCACTGCTTCCTAAGGGAGGAGGACTGATCCAGGTAGATATTGATAGCCACCTGCCTATTCCACTTGGACCCCCAACACTCTTTCTTTCAATTTCCTTAATTGTAGCATAGTTTACGATTTTGGCGGTTTTCCGGGTCCTGAACTTTCGGAGTTGTTTTGAGGCCCTAAATGACATTTTCTTTGGAAAATGGGCAAACCCTTGCAAACTTCTTCGAAAGTTACTGTCCTCGGATAGATCTTTCTAACAAGGTATCGTACGTGTCAAACAAAGATTGTATGTAAAAGTTACCACCCCAGGAAGTTGATGTAACAATTATCCCCAACGAAACCCACAAATTTTTGGCGCTTCACGTCCTAGGGTTAGGTTTTTGGATGTTTAGGTTTTTCCCTTGTTTCTCAATAATAAAAAGGCCTTCAAGCTTCATTGTAACACAGTTCAAAAGGCATGTAGCCGTCACATCTCTTCTTAGAGATAAGCTACCATCACCCGAGCTAATTTGTTTCCATTCTGCAGGTAAACAGTTTTCAGTATTTGTATTAATTAAATTGAAGTTCAGTGCGTTGTAGCTCTGTGCTTCTGTTTAAATCCATATTTCATTTCATTCTTGCATAAATTTGGATCATAAGTGAAGAAAAGTAAATTTACAAAACTTGCCATCCTTTCCCAAGTAATAAGGTTTTACAAAAGCCATCATGTTAATCATACTAGTAAGAAGTGCCAAGAATGATGTCACAATTATTCAAAGGTGACATCAATATTAGTAGTGTTAATAATAGGTTCCATGGCAACAATAACAAAAGATCCGAGTAACAGGACCAAGTTGACTTGATTTTGTAACCCATTCAAAATGATAAGGAGAGGGATAAGGTGTGGTAGGAAGTTATTGTGTGTCAATGAAATGCTAAGAAACCAAGTTCTTCTCAATACCATTATCCAATAAAACAGTGCGAAACACGCATATGGATTTCCAAATGAATTCATTGAATTGATTGAGCAACAATACTCAATAATAATACAGAGATATTTACAAAGATAGAAACATCAAGTTTCTATGTAAAGAATCAGTTTCATCTAAGAAACTACTAAAAGAATAAAATTAGGAACAGCTAAAAGAATGAGCATTAAACTAAAATAGTATTATTCTAATACCCTCCCTTAATGCTCAATCAATTTACAACACCAATAGACCCCCTGAATTTTACAAACTTATCAGGACCAAGAGGCTTGGTGAAGATGTCTGCAGGCTGCTCTGTTGTGGGAACATATCTCAACTGAACGGATCCGTCTTCAACAAGCTGGCGAATGTAGTGGCAATGAGTTTCCACATGTTTTGTTCGTTCATGAAAAACGGGATTTTTGGCAAGTTTGAGTACTCCCTGATTATCACAAAACAAGGAAGTAGGACCTGTCTGGGAAGCATGCATATCTGCAAGCATACGTCGAAGCCAAACTGCCTCACAGGATGCCTTAACTGCTCCCCGATATTCTGCTTCTGTTGAGGAGAGAGCCACGGCTTGCTGCTTCTTACTAGTCCAGGTGACAGCACCAGATCCTAGACTAAACACATACCTAGTTGTAGATTTACGATCATCAACCGAACCGGCCCAGTCAGAATCTGTGTAACCACTAAGTATAGGATCGGAACTGCGAGTGTATAGGAGTCCATAATCAGAAGTGCCACGCACATATCGTAGCACACGCTTTGCTGTTATCCAATGATTAGCTTTAGGAACGGACATGAAGCGGGAAATGTACCTCACTGCAAAATTGATGTATGGTCTGGTGGCAGTAAGGTAGATGAGACTGCCCACTAATTGCCTGAATAAAGTTTCATCCACAGGAAGAGAGGATGACTGAGCTGAAAGTTTGAGCCTGGGTTCCATAGGAGTTGTGGCTGGTTTGCAATCCTGCATTCTGAACCTGTGCATAAGATTTTTGGCATACTTGGACTGAGAGAGAAAGATGTGATTCTCAGTCTGCCAAACTTCAATCCCCAGACAGTAGTGAAGAAGTCCCAAGTCTGTCATATCAAAGGTTCTGCATAAGTCTTGTTTGATCCCATGGATCAAATGTGCAGAGGTGCCAGTAATGATAAGGTCATCTACATAGACAACCACAAACAAGATATCATCACCAATATGCTTGATATACAGATTTGCATCAGATGGGCTCCGCTGAAAACCATGATCTGTTAGGTACTGATCAATTTTCATGTACCAAGCCCGAGGAGCTCGTTTCAATCCATAGAGAGCTTTAGCTAATCTACACACTTTCTGTTCTTGACTGGCAGTCTTAAATCCTGGAGGCTGTGTCATGTAGACTTCTTCCTGTAATTCACCATTTAGGAAAGCACTTTTTACATCCATCTGATGAACTTTCCATTTGAACTGAGCTACTAGGGCAAGGACAAGCCATATGGTACTCATTTTGGCTGTAGGAGCAAAAGTCTCCTCATAGTCAATGCCTTCCTTCTGTGAGAATCCTCGAGCCACAAGTCGAGCTTTATACTTGTCTAGAGTTCCATCGGCTTTGTATTTCACTTTATATACCCATTTGCAGCTAATGGGCTTTTTCCCTTCAGGAAGATCAGAAAGGGTCCATGTGTGATTTTTCTGAAGACTTTGGAATTCAGCATCCATAGCCTGTTCCCACTCAGATATACAATTAGCCTCTGAGTAAGTTTGAGGCTCAAAGATACTGTGTAGATTAGCCATAAGAGCAAAGTTTACTGTAGACTGTTGTTTGCTCTTATGTCTAGAAGTTTGTCCTTCAAGGAGTTCATCATCCCTGAGGTCACCAATGGTTTTAGCCCACCATTTTGGCCGAGAAGTAGAGGAACCAATAGCAGGAGGAGATGGAGAAGATTCAGAAACAATAGGAGCAGAAAGAGAAGGATTATTTTCCGGAGGAAGCTCAGGCATTGTATGATCAAATACTGATGCTGCATCATCCCTCCCATCAGGTGAACTTACTGGAAGAAGAACACTGTGAGGCTGATCCTTAGAACACTGCTCAGAAGAAGAAGACTGAAAGAATCCTCTATCTTCATCAAATACTACATCCCGACTGAAGCTAAGACGACCAGTGGCTATATCTATTAGTCGGTAAGCCTTGTGATGGTCACTGTACCCTGTCATCATGAGTTTCTGGCTTTTGGAATCCAACTTAGAGCGCTTGGCAGCTGGAATCCAAACATATGCAATTGAGCCAAAAACTTTGAGGTGATTGATCTTCGGCTTACGGCCAGACCAAACATCTTCAGGGGTCTTCCCTTTAACAGCCTGAGTGGGTGATCGGTTAAGAAGATAAACAACAGTAAAAACTGCTTCAGCCCAGAATTTGTTTGGAACATTCTTGTGTTGTAACATGGAGCGAGCCATTTCAACAACCGTGCGGTTCCGGTGTTCAACAACACTGTTCTGCTGAGGAGTGTAAGGTGTAGTGAACTAGCGTTTTATGCCATGAGTATCACAGAAGTTGGAAAAAGCAGAAGAACAAAATTCCCCCCCGTTATCTGTCCTAAGAGTCATGATATTACAGCCAGACTCTTTTTCTACTAAGGTTTTAAACTTCTGAAAGATACTAAATGCATCAGATTTATATTTGAGAAAATATACCCACATCTTTCTACTGAAATCATCTACAATAAGCAAAAAATATTTGCAAGCAGTGATAGAAGATGTATTCATAGGACCACAAATATCAACATGAATTAACTGGAGTACCTTAGATGCGCGCCAAGATTCTCCATTCGTGAATGAAGACCGATGTTGTTTGCCAGCTTGACAAGCGCCACATACGCCCAATTGCTGAGTCTGAATATCAGGTAACCCTGACACAAGTCTTTCCCGAGAAAGCTGAGAGAGATATTGCATGTTTAGGTGCCCATATCGCTGATGCCATAGAGTGCTGATAGGAGAAATACGAGCTGTTAGAGCCACTTCTAGAGAATCACCAGTGTCAAGAAGCCTGTATAAACCATGATCTTCTAGGCCAACAGCAACTGTAAGACTAGTCTCCCTGTCGATAATAGAGCATTTGTGCGCACTGAATACTACATCAAGCTGAGGAGAGTTCCTCATAATATGACTGACAGACAGCAGATTAATTTCCATCCCAGGAACATAGTACACATTCAAAAAAATGAGTGTGCGCCCACCAGACTGGATTTGAACTGTACCTCTGCCATCCACTGTATATTTCTCACCTCCGCCAAATACCACGGAATCACTGAAATGTGAGAAGTCAATAAACCAGTCACGCCTACGAGAGAAATGGCGTGATGCGCCAGAGTCAATGTACCAGGCAGATGATGGAATATGATCTGAAGACCTTTTAGCCATAAAGGCGTAAAAGGCAGAATCTGTCTGCTCGGAATGTTCTGCAACATTCGTTGTCTGATGAAGCCCTCCCTGTTTCTTCTGCTCAGAAGCAATTCTCTGTCGACAATCTTTCTTCATGTGGCCAAACTTGTGACAGTAATTACACTGCACATTTTTCTTCCTAGCAGGATCAAAAGACTGAGAAGAACCTTTCTGTTGAAAGGATTGGGAGGACTGATATTTAGCAGCAAAAGCATTTTCTGAGGAGGTTGATGCTGCACCACTACCAAACTGTTGTTTCCAACGATCCTGCTGCATGAGTTTAGTGCATAACTCTGGAAACTTCAGATCAACATTAGTGGCAGTAATGTTGAGTGTTTCTATGAAGTGCTCATAAGATTGTGGTAGACTTTTCAGAGTGATGACTACCATATCTTCTTCCTCCATGGTGTGACCAATGGCTTCGAGCTGATCTCGAATGTCTTTAATCTTGTTGAGATGTTCCTGTAAAGAAATATGTTCGTCCATCATGATGGAGAACAATTGATTTTTGAGGAAGAAAGCTCTGCTCTTGTCAGATGTCTCATGCAGTTCTTTGAACTGTTGCCAAATCTCGGCAGATGTTTTGCCAGAAGGAATCTGTGGTAACTGATCATCAGCCACAGAGAGCTTGAGAAGCATAACAGCCTCTCGATTTCTATCATCAAACATATCTTTATCGGTACCAATTGTATCGGGACGAGTTTCTTTGCCCAAAATGAGCTGATCAAGACGCCTGTATTCAAAGATGGTCAACATTCTTTGTTTCCATATGTTATAATTGTTGCCATTAAAGCGTTGATTGCCTTCTAACATCAGATTGGTGAGGGAGGCCATCTGTATGTTTCTGGAAGACTGATCTGGACAGTTCTGCCTTTTGAATCAGATCTTTGCCACCAACTTGAAGAGATAAATGTTGTCAATACAACCAACAACTAAAATGATCAGCAAACAATTCAGCATCCAAATGATCAGCAAACGACCTTCTTCTAGTGATATATGATCAATAAGCTAGGGCTCCCCTGAAAGATAACTCGACTTTCAGAGCTGGATAAGATGGTCTCTTATTTTCAATAAACTCGGCCCTGTAAAAATTTAGATCTCAGCTTCATTGATTGAAGAAACTCAGCCCCCAAACAGTAAATCAATCTCCTGAGATGATAGTGGCTGAAGCAATAACTTGACCCTCTGGAATTTATCTTTGGCAGATGGATATTAAACACTTAGCAAATCAATCTTCAATTAAATTGGTGTACTTAACCTCCCAGTTTAGATGGCTTCTCAGCCTCAATAACAGATCGGACTTAGCCTCTAGTAAACATTAAATTCTTAAAAAAAAATAATGCCAAATATGCCAATAATAACAGAGGTTTGTAACCCTTGAGTTCACTGGAATATGTTCTGTGGGTGCTTCTTAACGCACAAAAATGCAGCTAACAGTGCAGCAAAAAAATACGTGAAACTTCTTTGCAGTTCATTAATACGAATCGGAAGCTACCTGGAAGTTACGAATAGCATCAATACGAATCGGAAGCTACCTGGAAGTTATGAATAGCACTGTGTGAGTTACGAATGACACTGTCGCATACTCGGGACGTGATCCGCATAAATCTTGACTTGAATATGGTGTGAAATAGATATACTGTTATCCACTTGGAACGATAAACTTAGTCGGTCTTCTAAGCGACGTTCTGCCGCACTCATCAACAGGGATGCTGCACGAGCAAAAGCAACCGTTGAATCTTGTAGACGCAGTGTTTCTATCCAGCGGTTGGCCACCCGGTGCAACAAAAAATGAAAAATCCGAGTTCGAACAACGTCGAACAGCGTCCTTTAAGTGTCCCGTAAGAGTAACCGACATGCAATGCAAGCTTTCAAAGCCTCCCTTTGGAATTCCAACGATGGTTGAGCTGTATTATGCAAACTCCAGATGGAACTCGGCCGGCCAGCTCACACAAAAAAATAAACTAAACTTTCACTTTGAACCCGCGACCTCTGCTACAGTTGGCGTCCACGTCTTCGGCAATACACGTAACAGGCCCACGTCTTGATCTGCACAGGTTTGTTTGAAAATTATCGCTGAAGAATCCACTCATACGCTAATTTTGATGATATTGTTACCTGAAAAACGCATCAACAAAGAACGTGTCTGGAAAAGAAAAATTCGCAGAACCCTCGGCTCTCGACAAAAATATCAACCGATTTGAAATCAAGACAACAGAGAGCAATCTCGAAAAAAATTTAACACAGCTGAAATTTTATTTCGAAGAATCCATTTCTGTATCGAGATAGACGACTGTAAGCTTTTATCACAGTGAGCAGAGCCGAAGCTAAGACTCAGTGAAGGCTTCTGGCTTACAGAGGGCTCGACCTTAGAAAGGAATGACAGAAAGAACCTGGCTCTGATACCATAAAACAGTGCGAAACACGCATATGGATTTCCAAATGAATTCAATGAATTGATTGAGCAACAATACTCAATAATAATACAGAGATATTTACAAAGATAGAAACATCAAGTTTCTATGTAAAGAATCAGTTTCATCTAAGAAATTGCTAAAAGAATAAAATTAGCAACAGCTAAAGAATGAGCATTAAACTAAATTAGTATTATTCTAATACAAACTGCTTGTATATATACCCTTTTCTGGAGTTCGAATTACCCTCATGTAGGTCGACTTAGTGTGGAGGTGACAAACGAATTATTTTACTCAATATTAATTCTTTTTACATGATTCAAAAGCCCAAGAAGGATCTCTTTAAATGGACAATGATCTAATGACTCAAGACAACCTAGAAGTCCTCAATGGGGACTTTGACCTAAAACATGATGACCTAAGCATGAAACCCATGCTTTAACAGTCATAATAGTAATAATAATAATTTATTTTCTTCTTTTTTTCTTTCTTTTGATAAATACATTTCATTATGACTCAAATACTACTATGAAGACCGAACCTACTTACATTCTTCAACAAGTTTGAGTCAAAGCATATTCTTCGTGCTTTTAAGTTTTCTAGGTCTTTCTAAGATAAAGAATAATATTGGTCATGTGTCATAGTCCCATTTGGACTCATTGTAATAACAAAAGATATTTCTTTTTCAAGAAAGCCATTTTGTATCCCAAGACCAAGTCAGCCTAAGAGAGAGCTATTTTGTTGTAAAATGTAACTAGGTTCAGTCTTCATAATGACATGTAATTATGATCTTTGTAATTGATGAAAAGAAGAGAATAAAATTATTTTTGTAATGCCTTGCTTCATGGGTTTCATAAAGCAAGAGATTTTATTTGTGAGTGGCTCCCATTGAGAGCCTTAGGATTTATCATTAGAGTCATAGAATTAATGTTATGTATGAAGAACTCTCCTTGAGCATATATAAATTATATATAAGTCTATATAGCCCTCCAACGACGAGCACACGATCCTCTCTAACATGTTAGCTTCAAAGAGCAGCAACTAACTCATGTCGGCTTTTTTTTATGGAGACACACTGGTTCATAAACTCATGTCAGCTTATATATGACGGACATACCACTATAAATAGCAACCTCGGCCCAATTCACAAAGACAGAAAATTTGAATATCACTTTCTAAGTTTTTCGGATGAATTGTTGAAATTTGGTACCGGAGGACAGGTGGTTCCTTAAGGCTTTGATCTTTGGCCTAGGGAAAAGTGTCCAAAAGAATTTAATTTTTCTCCTAAAGTGACTTTATAATTTTTATAAAGTTAAAATCTAATTTAAAAGTGACCTTAAGTGATAAAATTACTAAAGTCTAATTTTAAAGTGACTTTTATTAAAGTCAATGAAAAAATTTAGAAAGGAAAAGTGACTTTGGAAATAAATGACTAAGTGGTCTTTTATTAAAGTGGGGGGAATTAAAAAATAGAAAGTGAGATTTAAATATGCATTTAATCTCAGCCATAGATCTAAATCTATTTCAGCCATTGGATTTAGGGATCACCCAAAAGTCACTTAGGGTTGGATTAAGGGAGGAAAAGGAAGAAAAGATCATTCATTCTTTCATGAGCAGATTGAGAGAGAGAGAGCAAGAGAGCAAGGGAGATTTCTGGACAAGAAGGAGAAGGAGGCAGCAGCTTGGCACACATACCAAGGCAGCGTTTAAGCAAATCCTTACAGCGGAATGAGCAAGCAGTAAAAGGAAGATTTTTGCTGAGCAAACAGTAAAAGGTAGATTTGTTTTTGCACAGAAATCGAGGCAGCTGATTTTCTACACAAAAATCAAGGTCCGTACAGTCTGTCTGTACTGTCCGTACAGCATGTCCGTACAGCCGTCTGTATTGTTCGTACAGTATCCGTACAGCATTGTGTTGTTGTTTGGAAATTTCCAGTGGGTTGTGAGGCTCAGAAATCGAGATAAGTTGGAAATTTGCTTGCTGATTTTGCTGATTTTCGCTGAAATTTCTCACTGTAAAAAAAGGCATTTTCCAGAAATAAAGAAGAGCTCTCAAATTGGTTTTCCCCAAGAGTTGTAGGGGATTTTTCCAGGGTCATATTGACCAAAAATCACTGTGTTTAAATGTGTTTTAATGACTGTTTGTTACTGCTGATTTTTATTTCTGCAATTTCCAGCATTCTGTAAAATTTCCAGAATGTGTTTTCAGAATAATAATAATAAAAAAATTAAATAAATAAATAAATAAAATAAAATAATAAATAAATAATAAAAAATATAAATAAAAATTAATTTTTTCAGTTGTTAAATGTATGGTTATGGGAAAGGGCATTTAACTATATGGGAGAAATAAGGAGAAACTGAAAACCGGGGTGGGAAAACAGAAATTTCTACATGAATGTGATAGAAGACAAATTCGAGTTATCTCTGATTCGCATAACCAATTCAGTGAAGGCCAAAATTCGGTGAAGGCTATAGTTTAGTGAGAAGTAAGGGAATTCGGATCCCTCTAAGATTCAAGTCACAGTGGCAGCGAAGAGGTGCCAAGTTAGGACGTCAAGTTCGGATAGAAAAGGAAAGGGCTGCGAGGGAGAAAGGAGGGGGCAGTAAGGATGATCTCAGTCAATAGAAGCTCGGATCTCTTTCTGAGTTTCAAATGGATGCATCACAGTGACAAGAAGAGAAGCAAGCTCAAATCACAGTGTCAAGGGTTCATTATTGTGACAAGAAAGAAAGGACTTGATGAAGGGCAGTGACTTTGACTCGGTGTCACTACTGAAGAAGAAAGTTCGGTTTCCTTGAGAAACACAGTGATCACAGTTGGGTGTTATCACATATGGTGAGAAATCTGAAGTAGAAGGAACCGAGGAAGAGTAAACAAGAAGATGGAAGAGGACTTGTGTCTTGGTCTTGGAGAGGGTCATGGTATTTGTCAATTGGAATCTTTATAAGAAGAATTTGCGCAGGTTTTCCTCTTAAAGAGTGAGAGGTTTTGGCCCTGGCTCATAGCCTACATGATGTGTCTCTTGTCTATTTATGTTTATGCATTGGTTATTGTTTGATGAAGTACAACACTAATAATCTAACAAGAAGAAGATCATAATCTAAATTAGTAAAAAGCATTCACAAGCAGCCACTAATGAACGAGAAATCATTTAATGCTAATGCCCTAGATTTCACAACATATTCGACCCCTCAAGAAAGTTATAAATACAAGGAGCTCGACCTCATTTGAGTCACTCATCCAAGACAAGTTCAATCTGCAATAGCGAAGGAGAAGAAGAGCTAGAACAACGAGGAAAGGAAGGAAGAATTGAAGTTTCTCGGGCTAAATCTCTCTCTTTGTCCAGACATGCGAAGTTACGGTTTCTGTGAAGCTGCAGTTGCAAGAGGTCGAAATTGCAGGGTTGGAATTCCAAGGAGTAGTTGTTGGGCCAAATTTCTAGGATGAAGTTGCAGTAGGTTGAAGATTGGAAGCTACCATAGAGAAGATCTTGTTGGGGGCTGACTTAGTGCCTGGTAGGGTTGTTGGCTTTGGTCTTTGGCTCTTGGAAGTCTCTTTGTAAGCGGATTCTATATAAGAAGACAAGCATTTTTCTAGGTTTTCCCCTTGGAGGGGTTTTGCCTTGGTTTAGAGCCTATATCTTATGTACTATGTCTTGTTGTGATCTTCGTTGTTTTGATAATTGTTTGATGAATCAAATCTAATAAAGTAATAAAAAGGCCAACACACATCACAAGTAATTATCAAGTTAAAGGAAAATCTCTATAACATCTAAGTCCCCTGATTTTCCAACAATCCTTTGCCTACAAAAATGACCAGCAAGAAGACTCACCTGGGTTGTTCCATTAGCCTTCAGTTCTCACACAAGTCTTCTTTTACCTTGTCGTAGCACCATTCCTTTCCTACTACAGACTTCTTGTTGTCTATTGTTTGCTCCTTTAGACAACGTCCAACAATTGGTCTTTATTGTTCAACCCTCAGTCACATAACAAACTGTTGTCAAACCCTTCTTTTGCCCTCGGCCCTCCTCCTTTTCTAGGCCAAGATAACCTCGGCTAGGTCTATTCCTGTTGATCTAGGTTGTGGTTTCCCTTGGTCTGCTCCCTATCTGGTTGTTCTCAGCGTCAATTAAGCCTTCCAGATTTCCTAGGCTTGTGGCCCCTTCACCACAGCCCACAGTCACCCTTATCTTAGCCTCGGCCCCTTCACAACAACCCATGACCACCCTTATCTAAGCCTCAACCCCTTCAAAACAGACTCATTTGGCCTCTTAACCAAGATGTGCAGCTACAACAGCCCTAACACACAACTTGGCTCATTGCTTAGCTAGGCCTGCGGCCTTCTATGGCACATTCTAAACCCTACATCCAACCCTAGTACACCATGACAGACCTCTTTCTGGGCTTGGCCAAGCCTTCTTCGACAATTATTTACTTAAGCCAACCTCAACCCTCCACAAACAAACCCTTTGCCTACTCGACCCTTCTAGCTAACAAGGCTAACTTGGTTTCCTTGTCAAATGGACTTCAGCCTCCCTCCTAGTTGGTTGCGGCTTGCTGGTCCACTTGGCCCTCTTAAGACAGATCACACTTCTTGTTGCCTGCGGCTAGGGCAAACCAGCCCTTCCTAACTCGTCCTCCTACTAGCTATCCTTGCTGCAGCTATACTCTAAGGTTTGTGGCTCTTCTAGGGCTCTCATTCTCCACACACGTAGTCCATCTCATTGTGTGATTAGGCCTCTCCTTTGGCCTATATTTATAGCTCTTGTCTAAGTGTCTTAGGGGTCTTCTTTGTCCTTCAAGAAACCCTCACTTTACCACTCAATAACAAATTAGAATATAATATTGATTTCTATGGGTATCAAGCCCATTGCTTTGGGTCCAAAACCCCAACCCTTGGGTATCTTACCCACAAGTTCACTTTTTGTGGGTTTTCATCTCTCAAAAATTCCCTCCAAGCTACCCAAATTTCAACAAAGTCATGCTATTTGGTGGGTAACATGATTACAGATATATGTAATATAATGCTCTGTGATAAATACAATGATGCACTACACACTTCTATATAGAATTAGATCTAGGTTGATAAGGCCTAAAGCCAAAATATATGATCACTCGAGTCACACATTAATAATACATGATAGTGACGTGAATGATATTAATAAAATTAATGACCCATTGAGTCAAGATTATTTTTTAAACACTAACAATGTGCATGCATGTTTAACCCTGCATGTCAATATAAAATGTGTATTTGTTAACAATAATAGATAGTATTGAAAATGCGTGTCAAATAAACATGCAAATAGGATTCAGTTGAATAGTCTCAGACCACCAACTAGATACATATATCAAAGATATAAAATCATCCTATCATAGTGCTTGGGACATTCAATATAAATGTATAATTCAAATATGGCAGCATCCCTATAGCAAGTCATATTTGTGAGGAAATCATATTGATCATGTTGCTTTCTTATGCTTGTTTGTTTTCTCTCATTCGAGAGAGTGTGTGGCAGGGGGTTGAAAGAAAGAAACATGTGGAAAGAAATGACATTTCATATAAAATCTAAAACACAATTTGAAAGACATGCCACACAAAGAAAAACATGAGCAAAACACTCTCCTTTTTATCTTACCAAAACAAGTTTTGTTGTCCTCAATTCCACCTTCTGCTTCGAGCCTGTACTGGCTACTAAAACACCATCGATAAAGATAGATGCCCCTGTTGTGATCAAGCCAGACTCAACCTGTTACAATAACACAGAGAAATGGCACCTTATATGAATGCTTTGACATTTCCAACCAAAGTCAATCTTTGTCTCCCTACTGCAGCAACCTACAATAATATGAGAAGGCCAAGGGAGAGATCCACTGGCAGAGGTTACTAATAAATTCACATACAATAAGAATATGAAAATAAAGAGATTCTGGCCACGTTAGATAAAAGCATAAAGATGCATAATAACTAGCCACTGTAAAGACTTGAGATACAGAAGAGTCTCGGAGTGGGGCAAAAGGGAGTACATATATTATAAACAGCAACAATAGAAGGTGTCCAAAGACATGCTGTGAAAGCTTCTTGTTTGTAACACCACATTTCGAAGGGTGAATTTTGCTTTTCAAAACAATACAAAGATCCAGAAAAGTTAACATAGAACTGATTAATAGATTAATTGATGAATCTAAAACATGCAAGATAATTTTTGACCAATACTCTGCTTCATTGATGTTAAAGCATTTGCACATTTATCACATATTACTCTTGATGTATTTAACATTTAATAAGATCATGAATTTATTACAGAAAATATCCATAGTCCACGGCAAACAAAGCCTTTTGCACCCCAACCAATCTTGGCCATGGTTCACGAGTTTGTAGTTTCTTCGTCTTCCATAACTTGAGTCAAAAACATTTTTCAAGTTTGCACCTTCAGCCAATCTGGTCAAGTATCTTTACAGCACTGGGTCGCTAAAATTTCACAGAGAACTATTAAGGTATAGAATAAATTGGATAAAGTATATCACTGACTCCAAAGTTATATCTAATCACCCCAGAATACCATCTGATGGAGTAACAACCTCGGAAATGCTTAAACAAAAAGAACATCATGGATTGTAAGACCGAGTCAGTCAAATGTCAATTACTTCGACCTGCCAAGAAAGGAATTATGTAGGTAATGAAAAAACATTTTCATATAATACACTCATAAATAAGTGAACTAGAAACGGAAACACTATTTCCAAATATATAATAATAGCCATCTAGATAAAGCCATAGTTTAACACAGCTCGGGAAAATGAAAAGCACACAACCTCTAGGGAAGAGCGTTATTTAAGTTTTATCAAGCAAGAAAAGAAAAAGTACCTTGTCATATCCCTCAATATCAGAACCCATCACACACTGCAAATTTGAAAGACAGGACCCGTCATTTACCTGAAAAAAGGCCACAATTTAGCAACAAGAGACCAAGGAAACAGGTCTCTTATTTAAAAAATAGAGAAATTCTAAATCCAACTTGATCCCAGATAAGAGAAAAGGACTCAAACATAAAATCAAGAGCACATCATTAGAGATATACAACATTTTTCTAAATGGTATTTTAAATTGTTTAGGGGAAGCATCAATAACTCAGCTTTATATTGACTATTGCCAATATATATGTTATATTTCAGTACTTTGCAAATAAATGCTGAATAAACAGATTTTAGATTCAATTACACTGTTCCTACAAACTACTTCAACACATTTCAAGCAATCTTGGTTTTAATTGTAAGTGATTCCAGCTAGAATTCTTTTTCAAAAGCTACAACGATGTTATGGGCATGTGAGATAAAATATGCTTGCACAAGATGTACAGAATATATTTGAAAATTCAATAAACAATTAAATAATGCTTAAGGAGACATTGCAATTGAATAATGTGATGTCCTTAAATTAGTTGAAGAGGTAGGTCATGATCTTGGGGGTCAATTGACAATAGTTGATAATTTAATATAGTCTGCTATATTATATTACATGTGTAGTCATGCAAGTTTGGCAGCTATCTGCCATAGATTGGATCACTGAACCATGTATCTCCCCAGAAGATGCACACTGTTTAACAAATTTGGTGATTGAGAGTTTTGCCCTATAGTTTAGGTCCTTTGCCCAATGTTGATTTTCAAATGACCATAATTTCTCATCCAGGAGGAGTTTTTAAGAGTGTGATATACCCCATTGGAAAGGTCATGGTGAGGACTATCCAACCATACTATCCATAGGCTCATTAGGACATCATAACCTCGTCAAAAACTCAATAAACTTGAAATCTTTTTGGCATCATTTGATGAGGGCGTGCAAGAGGTTAGGCTATCATACTACTTCCTTTGATTCATGAATAACATTGTTGCTTCCTTAGGCATTCCCTTTGACATCAATGACAACACTATGCGCAACATTATCAGCAATTTCGGAATTTATTTCAGATAAATATTTTATGGGTTTTGTTTAAATTTTTGAAATAAAATAGATCAGAGCTGGTATAACGAATTTAACAGATCCTCATCCTGCCTTTTAGGGGCCACATTCGAGTCTCTGCCACAAATCACGAAATACCTATCGCCAAAACACATTCATATTCACAAACTATAGAAGCAAACAGATTCAATGCACTACATATCTCCAAAAGCACTCCAACCTACATTACTCCTGTTACCCACCACTTCGTGGGTGATATCCCCAAGAGAATTTTTTCTCTGTGATGAGCCTCAGTTGGCAGCCTCCTACTAGCTCGTTGTGCCATTTCTCTGCCACCTGAGCCAGCCATGTGATCCTTTGCCCACCTGTATTGATCGTATGTTTGAAGATGGGCCTCCAGAATATAAAGGTATGTCTTGTCATTTGGTAATTGAGTATTGGTTTACTTATCATGGATACTTCTGTGTATGGATTGACGGAGGGATTTGGCGGAAAGGGTGGGCCTAGTTTGTGCTCTTGTCCCCTTGATCTCTTTTGGTTGCTACCCATGGATTTTAGTCCTGTGGGATCTCCTTTATTAACAATTTGGTTCTAGGGTGGTACTACTTAGAAAACCCTGACTTTGGGTGTGTGGTCCCTGTGAAAATTTCTAAATCTAACAAATAAAAAATCCTACTCCAGTAAACTGATTTGCGTTACCTACTTGTGTTCTGCATTTTAACAAGATATTTTCATAATTATTCAAAAAATATTAATGCAAATACACTGCAGCCTACACCAATATACAAATCAAGTACTGAAAAATAAATGAGATAACCACACAAAGGACACACTTATTTTTGGACTAAACGTCCCCGGAAAAACCCAATGCAGGAAAATCGGTGCAGCAGATATGAGGATTTTATTATTAAGCAGATTTTTGAATACAACTAGGGTGCCAAATCTGGCTCACCCAACAAAGAATAAACCCGGCATAATACCTCTATTCGGAGACAGAGATTTTGGCAGATCCAGCAACTGGATGAACAAACACCACAAGTGACTGTGTTGTCCCCAGTGTTGTGCAGCGATGGTTGCTCCCAACTTTGCGCTAGAACTGCGTCACCCTCCTAGTGAGCCTTCCCGGCTCAGAAATCGATATATTGAACTGATGCCCAATCTGCCTCACAGAAACCCCAACGTTGCATGTGTGTCACTGTGTCAGCCCTCCAACCTCTGCGTCACCCTCCTGGAGTTACATTGTCTCTCCCTAGTGCTGTGTTGCCTCTCTGTTATGTATTATCGGCCTTGGACGAAAGTCCCACTATCGAACTACTCCTCTCTGCACTAGAAGCTTACTCCAAAATTCTCAGCAAACCACATCTCAGAATTTCGATCTAGCTCAAGTGTTGCTCTCACTGTGTGTATCCTCCAACTGACCCCAAGCCTTCCTTTATACTTTTCCTGTTGAGAAATCAACAGTCATGATCTACTCTCTAATCAACGGCTAAGATTAAATTAGACTTGATCCTCGTCACTTAGAAGCTTCTCACCCATATTTACATTAGTTCACTTTAATTATTTTAATTTCCTAAGTTTTAACTTAGGCACCATTAAAATAATTAATTATTTGAATAATATGCACTCTGGGTGGAATTTCTCCAAACGATTTCTGGGTCTTGGAGATCTCATGTGTTCTAGCCCCTCCATAAAATTTTGGAGCTAGAGCACATTTGATGCTACCCAAAAATCAACACTCCCTCTTAGCGAGAAATGTGCTCTAACAATACTTCCCAGCAGAAGTATCACACTAATCCATGGCATCGGTCCTCTGCGCTACTGATGCTCAGCCTGCTACCCTTCATACACTGCGTTGTTGCAATCTATATTGCTATCCATGACACTACCACTATCAATATTGCATCTGTACTGCAACTCCCTCTCAATATGTTGCATCATGTTGCCCATAGCACTGCCACTGCTAACTGTTGCATTGCAACTCAGTTGTTGAGAAGTAAGCAACTGAAATGCCACCCAAAAGCTAACATGTTGATCAATCTAGATGTCCTTTGACGTTGAAGCTACCTCTACTGCTAATTTGTGTTGCCCCTCTGATGCTACTGCGTTGCTGTTGTATCTGCTTTGTGCCTTCCGCATTGCTACAACACTCCACTACGTTGGTTCAAACTTTGGCAATCTAGCTCTGCCACTGTTGCTCCATCAACCCTCGCACCAACCGACTCCCGTCATTCTGCTACTGTCATTAAGGGCTCCCATAGCTATATGTAATCCAAGAGTTTGGGCACCTCAAGGACCCTGCCCTTTTATGTAGTCCTCTCGAGTGCAGCTCAATATCGCCCCACCTCTTCTCTAGAGGTGCATGAGCACTCATGGCACAATCATCATTGTTCTCTTTGTCAGCTTGCGTTGGAGCAGCCTTTGAGTCAGACTTCTCTTCTTTGCCCTTCTTCCGAGGGCACTACGTGGTGAAATGACCCATTTCTCCACATCTGAAGCATCTAACTTTGGATATGTCCTTCTTTCATTTTTGTTGTCCTGCTAATGCAAGAGTCGCGTCCTCCTCTTCCTCCTTCTTGATTATGACCTCTTTGTTGTTGCTTCCAACCTTGGTCCATCGTTTGATCTCTTCCTGTCGAAGAGCTGCCCGCATCTCCTCCCAACTGGGAAGAGAAGCCCTGCCTAAGATGCTTGGGAGCAGCCCCAAATCATCATTTGTTTTCTAGCAACAGCATCCACGCAAAGAGGCCATTCTTGTCATTCTGAGAGTATTTCTTCACTTGCCTTGTGCAAGTCGAGGTACCATCTGTCTAATCACCTCTTGTACTCATTTATTGCTCAGTATAATAAAATGGCTTAGCATTTCTCGTTGCATTTCTTGTGTATCTGCTTATATTTCCGGTTTACATTATTAAATGATGTTCCACTGTTATTTTATCACTTCTGGGTTATTATATCATTTGCACATATTTGGTTGGAGTTTTCACTGGGGTTTGAGGAATATTCTGGGTTAGGAATATTACAGTGGTATCAGAGCATAGATCTGGCTCAACCTGTGGAGCTAGCAATCTATGACACTGAGGGAAAAACCCTATATCTGTTACAGAAGTCGGAGATACAGAGACACTTGGCGTAGGTTGGAGAATACCTACGGAGAGGGAGATTGTGTTCCTGTGGTAGACGCAGAACAGAGAGAGCTAGTAGTGGACGCAGAGCAGATGGCAGACGAAGACGAGAAGAGATTTGCAGATATGCTCCTCAAATCAGTGCAGGATGTCGAGGCAGATTGAGGTGATGGGGCAGAGATTCACGGCAGTAGAGGCCAGACAGCGGGAGAGCCCACGAGTTTTTCAGATCGGTGAGGGATCAGGTGCATCCCATCACTTGCCAGAGCAACGTGATACTGCGCAGCAGGGGGCCTCACATGCCCCTACACGCTCTACCATGCCCACCTTCTTAGGAGCAGACATGGGGGCTGCAGCCCAGTAGGAGGCAGAGCCCCGGCATATGGGCGATTATTTTGCAGAGTACCAGGCCTATGGGCAGGAGTTTAGGGAAGCCCTCCCATTCAGAGATTTTGTTCAGCTCCAGCAACATAACAGACCCCGCGATCATCATAGAGGGTACCGGCATTACCATGATGGCGACACCCACCGTGCAACGAGTAGATTCCACTTGCCTACGTTTGATGGCTCATCAAACAGTTCGGCAAAGTCTTGGGTGGAGAAGCTGAACATTTATTTCTAGCTTAACCAGATGTCGGAGGCAGAGGCCATCAAGGTGGCAACATTGCATTTGGATGGCGAGGCCCAGGATTGGTGGTTTCATGGGATGGTTACATTGGGCCACTCCACAGTGACGTCATATGTCGAGTTTACCAGGAGACTGATGGAGCGATTTGATCGAAGGGATCCAGAGCAACATTTTGGTGAGATGACGAGGCTCAAACAGACAGGGAGCCCAAAGACCTACATTGCAAATTTCTTGAGGGTCTTTGTGATGGTGCCAGACCTCTCCATGGCACGGAGGGTCTATATGTATGTTGAGGGGTTAGCAGAGCCACGTCAAGGTCTAGTCCGATCCACTAGACTAGCTACGCTCCAGGACGCTATCAGCAGGACCCGAGACTTACAGGATGTCTTATCCAGGACCCAGACACCTTACCCCCAGAGACAGACTTTCCAATCTAAGGGGAAGGATGTGAGGATTCCACCTCCAAAGGAGAATCCAGGACGAGTACAGCTTGACGATGATGCCAGGAGGGAGCTGAAAAAGAAGCGGTTGTGCTTCACTTGTCAGGAGCCATGGGCACCAGGATATAAATGTGCTATTGGCAAAGCACAATTTATTGAGGTCTTCTCCGAGAGCAGTGGAGAAGAGGATGACGAGGAGGATGTGGAGGCAGGAGATAGCCATGCCATACAAGGGCCTTTGCCACCCCCACCACCAACAGTAGGCGGTGCATCTTTTGCACCCACCGAAGGGGCCCTTGCAGCATTGTGAGGAGTTCCCAAGTATCTGACGCTACGCGTACGAGGGACAGTACGTGGCCAGTTCATATCAGTTTTGGTTGACAGTGGGGCAACCCACAACTTCATCGATGCACAGATGGTTGAGCGGAGAGGTATTCAGACAGAGAGCTTCAATGGGTTTTCAGTATTGGTCCCAGGAGATCAGACCATGACGTGTGCTCGTTATGTTCCAGAGCTTTCAGTGACAATGGGCACCTACACATTGACTGACCACTTTTTTGTGGTCGATACTCCGGACACCAACATGATACTGGGTGTTCAGTGGCTTATCACTCTAGGGATGGCCACGACAGATTGGAAGACCCTAGAGATGGAGTGGGATGATGAGAAGGCAGGGAGGCATGAGAAGATACGAGGACAGCACATATCCACCTCAGAGGAGCATATCTCTGTCTAATCACCTCTTGTACTCATTTATTGCTCAGTATAATAAAATGGCTTAGCATTTCTCGCTACATTTCTTGTGTATCTGCTTATATTTCCGGTTTACATTATTATATGTTGTTCCACTGTTATTTTATCACTTCTGGGTCATTATATCATTTGCACATATTTGGTTGGAGTTTTTACTGGGGTTTGAGGAATATTCTGGGTTAGGAATAGTACAAATCCTCCTTGATCTACAATTGCTCTAATACCATGTGAAAATTTATGAATCTAACAAATCAAAAATCCTACTACAGTAGACTAATTTGCATTACCTACATGTGTTTTTCATTTTAACAAGTTATTTTCATAATTATACAAAAAATATTAATGCAAATACATTGCAGCCTACACCAATATACATATCAAGTATTGAAAAATAAATGAGACAACCACACAAAGGACACACTTATTTTTGGACTAAACGTCCCTCAAAAACCCAATGTGGGAAAATCGGTGTAGCAGATATGAGGGTTTTATTATTAAGCAGATTTCTGAATACAACTAGTGTGCCAAATCCGGCTCACCCAACAGAGAATAAACCTGGCAGAAGTACCTCTATCCGGAGACAAATATTTTGGCGAATCTAGCAATTGGATGAACAAACGCCACAGGTGACTACGATGTCCCCAGTGTTGTGCAACGATGGTTGCTCCCGGCACTGTGCTAGAACTACGTCACCTCCTCTGGGAGCTGCGTCACCCTCCCAGTGAGCCTTCCCGGATCAGAAATTGATTTGTTGAACTGATTCCTGATCTGCCTCACAGAAACCCCAGCGCTACTTCTGCGTGACTGCGTCAACCCTCCAGCCTCTGCGTCACCCTCCTGGCGCTGCGTTGTCTCTCCCTGGCGTTGTGCTACCTACCTGTTATGTATTGTCGGCCTTGGATGAAAGTCCCACTGTCGAACTGCCCCTCTCTGCACTAGAAGCTTACTCCAAAATTCTCAACAAACCACGCCCCAAAATTTCGATCTAGCTCAAGTGTCGCTGTCACTGTGTGTATCCTCCAACTGACCCCAAGCCTTCCTTTATACTTTTCCTGTTGAGAAATCAACAGCAGTGATCTACTCTCTAATCAACGGCTAAGATTAAATTAGACTTGATCCTCGTCACTTAGACGCTTCTCACCCATATTTACATTAATTCACTTTAATTATTTTAATTTCCTAAGTTTTAACTTAGGCACCATTAAAAATAATTAATTATTTGAATAATATGCACTCTGGGTGGAATTTCTCCAAACGATTTCTGGGTCTTGGAGACCTCATGTATTCTAGCCCCTCCAAAAAATTTTGGAGCTAGAGCACATCCAATGCTAACCAAAAATCAACAATCTCGTTCCTTTACCCACATATATTACTCCCTTTCCACTCACTATACCCCATTCATCATTTCTCCCACCTGGGTCCACATTTCCATTCTGGGTCCACATAGGGCTAGCCTCCCTATTCCCTTGCCCCTACCTTAGGTTAGGCCTGGAATGATGCCCCGAAGGTTGAAGCAATTAAAAGATAAAGGCATACTTAGCCACATTTAATAGGAAATTGTACCACAAAATGCAAAAGATGGCCGGAACAAAATAATTAGCACGTGGGCAAAAGCCAATGCATCAGCTCTACCCCAATCCATGGCCATCACCCTAGTTCCGTAGGTCTTAGATTAGCCTCCTTTACCATTCAAGAACCCATGATTGTCCCAACCCCTGGAGGGCAATGAACTGCCCTACCTAAAAGGGGTAATCACTCAATGTTGCACGAAGCACCCCCCCTCCCCCACAGTTCCAAGCCCCGAAGCGCATCCCGTACGGAAGCGCCTAGGAAGCTTGGCCGGCGCGTTTCCGAATTTTTTGCCGCTTCCTGGAAATTCGGAAGTGTGGTACGGAAGCGCCGCTTCCAAAGCGCCAAAGCGCGCTTCGTACGGCACTTCGAGCGCCGGAAGTGTGGCGCTTCGGAGGAGGAAGCGTACGCTTCCAGAAAAGCTTCCGAAAAGCGTTTAGAAAATTGTTTTTTTTTTTCAATTTTTTTTTTAATTTTAGGTGAGTTTGCTTGCTAGGGGTGGGTCCACCTTGGGTTAGGGTGACGAATGAAGGCAAAAAAAAATATAAATATAGCAGATGCTCCCTCATGGTAATGTTAAATTCTTAAAGTAAAAGTGGCATTCTCCTTTTTTTTTCATTTTCATCCTTTTACTTAAATTTTTAACATTACCATGAAATGACTCAAGATGTTTGAGAGCGGTTCCAACTTCATTGGACTTCATATGGAGAAAATAGAATTTCATATCCTATTCAAAATTCAATAGACTTAACAGTTTTCAAGAATTCAAGATCAATGGGATTGTGGCATTTCATTAGATTATATCAAGTATGAAGGTATGCGATTAGCATTTAATCAAGAGCACCAAGCCCTATATGTACCCTAGTGTTGGTGGTGTTGATTGTTGAACTCCTTTGTCACGCGGCACGCCCTTGGCAAAAAATTACCTTTCAATCAAGTCAAAATCATCAATCAAGCATGTTAAGCTTTTTCTACTATATTTTAAGTCTTGAATTAGGTAGTTTGATCAAAATTAGGCAATGTTGACTAATATCCCTAGACAATCGAGGTAGAGGGAAAGGCTAGACAAGAGGAGAAGAATCTAGATTCTAGATGGTTGATGCATCTAAAATGGTTGATGCTCGAATAATTATCATAAATGTACATGGATGTTATATCTATCTTGATTTATGAAAAATATGCATGTTTTCAATGTCTTCTACAATTAATTTGGTATTTGGGATGTTTGTTTTTGGTATAAATGCAAAAGCAAAAAAAAAATATATATATATATATATAGCAGACGCTTCCGCGGACACTTCGCTTCCTAGATTTTTGGAAAATGATGCTTCGGTGTCCCCGCTTCCAAAAAACGCTTCCGCTTCGTGCAACATTGTAATCACTACCATATCTTACACATCATGCTCTTTTCCTTTGAGCCCCGAGCAGTTAATTAAAGAAAATTCATAAAAGGGAAAAGGCATATAAAGAAGGGTGGAAAAATCAAGGCCGGGGCACCTCATGTACCACGATTGCTCCCTCCCACACATTACATACCCAGGTATGGGCTTCCCCTTATCTAGCCACCCCTATGCCCCAATATGTGGCCCAGGATTGCCCCTCTCATTCCCTACTCCATTCCACTTATTTATCACTTGCTACCCCCATTAGAGTTATGTAGCTTGGACATGCTATCCCCTTTAAGGGCTAAAATCACCTAATAAGGTACTTGGTTAACCCCCTTTGGAGCTTGGAGACACTAGCACATGCCAAAGCCCACCACAGAAAGGCATACCATTATGAAGTACCCACTTTGTTATCCATGATTTGTAAACTCTTTTACCAAATTATTTTAATCACTGGTTGTACTAGAAGCCTAGGGGACGCATTGGATCTTATGCAGGATTTCATGTGGTTTCCATTTGGGTTTAGTCTCCCTATACAGGATCTTAACCCTAGAGGTCTACATTGGCACATATAGGGTCTGCATAGAGAGCCATTGGCCTCCACAGTAGCAGACAACACTCCACGGATCTTCATCGATGCTCAGAGACTACTAGCGATCTACTTTTGGGATGATGGTGATATGCTTGGTACAATATGCCCAGCAGGCCCCCATAGGAGCCCCACACTCTTGGCAGGTGTCGCAGGACTTGTACAACGTTGTGGCAGCATTCATTCCACCACTTGAACCCTTACAGAGGATCTACAAGCATCTCTAATTCATATGGAGACCCATGGGGTCATTTATGTGCCCTCCGACCCACTGGGAGCACCACAGGTCTACTACTTGGAGAACAAGGGGTCACCCCCTTGTCCATCGTATTGCGAGGAATTTATTCCTCATTGCACTTCAAGATATTATTAGGCCATTGGAGGGCCCCATGACATGTACATACTATTATTTGGCCCCTGGTGAGGCTTATTTTTCCACTTGTGAGCTAGTTTGGTGGGCTTGTCACCAATAGGGGTTTTATTTGCACATTATTTTATCATTAGGGGCTAAGGTAGGCCCATAGGCTAATTCGAACTCCTTAGGAGGCTATATATTGATGTTAGATACGTTCATTTGGATCATCACTTGACTTGGGATCTCTCTAATCATAGAGAACTTGGCATTTTTTTCCTTGGAGGATATTTTTTGGAGATGGATGAATTTTGACGTATCGATTTGGGCTATTTTTCTTGCCTTGGAGCTTTGTCTTGAAAACAAAATGTTGGTTTGATATATTCTATAACATTGTAAGTAAATTTTGACGTCGCTATTCGTGTTGTTGCATACTGCTAAAATAAGGGCTAGTTGTTGCATAATTGAAATGTGGAATTAAGCATGTTTTAGCTAATTTAATGTATGGGCCAATGTTATATGAATGAAATGTCTTAGAGATTATTTGTCTCGATAAGTTTGCATAATTTTCTTTGAAGTATAAATTCTTGAAGGTCACTTTTCTTTTCTTTCTCTCAACATTGGATGAAGCTGACTTTTTATCAAGAAACCGAGTTCTTACTCATCATCATCCTTGACTCCATATCCCCAAGTGAATTAGGCACTAATCCCTCAAAAAGGGTGATCATTTTAACCCTCTTTTTAGCCTTTTCCAGTTTTTCCCTAGGTCTAGCCCCATTAGATCACCTAGGGCATCAATTTCCCGGGAATTGACCTAAGGAAAAATTTTGATCTCCTACAAGCTACTGTGCAGGTGGGTCCCCTCCCTCTCCTCCAAATTTGAGGCAATTCTAATGGTGGAATCTCTGGGAATTCCAAGCCCTACCTCTAGGATCGAATTTTGCCTAACCATCCCCAAGGCTAAACCTCAACATCATCAACTCAACATTTTGAAGTAAATATTATTGTTTGGTCTTTTCCTTTCACCTTGTCCAGGATAGGAACATCATTCGTTGCTACATTCTATCCCGGAACCTGCAATGGGTCCACTTGGCCCCATGTGGTCCCACTTCTCAATAAAGATTATTTTTCAAAGACCATTTGGGAATCCAAGTTTCCCATGGATTATAGAGATTGAGAACCTTGTCTATAAGCCTATTCCTTGTCCCTTAATCCTCCCATCCTCACCGCTTAACCCGAGAGGACCAAGTCCCTTACTTAAAGAGCAAGCAAGTTCCATTCTTCACTCCATCCTTGGGAAAGGGTTTCCAGGGTCACTTTCCACCTATCCATTGACATATACTTTACAAGTGATCCCTACAATACCGGGACTCCTCCCATCGGTGAAAGTCTGTAAAGGGCAGGGAGACTTAGCTGTGGTGACAATGGGTTAAGCCTCCACCATTGCCCTTAACCTAGCAATTGCCCTCTTAGGAACTCCTTTTAGGTCCCTTGCTGGTTTGAGTGGTAACAACTCCCATGTGACCAAATCTACAAGATGCCTGTCTTGGCCTATAAGCTCAATTTTAGCTTCAACTCTAACTCTGCCTCCATTTGTGGCTCATTCTACATGGATTACAAAGACGATTATAAGGGTTGTTTATCTCCCACGACTATAGTGATTCTCACACATGTAGGGTTCAACCTCAATTTTCCAAGTCACAAGCTAGAACAAATAACCTTCCACTAGCTAACATGGTCTCTACTTCAAATCCTCACTACAAAAAGCCTAGATTTTCCATGGGGTCCAAAATGGCTTTCACCAAACATTTGTAATTTGATTCCACTTGATTGCCTCAACACCCAACATGAAAATTTACTAGCGTACAACTCTTGAACCTATGTACAATGCTCGAACCTACAATCAACATGAGTCTCAATAATAAAACTTGTCCATACCTATGATCTCTCATTCTACTACATCATTATCCTCTAAGCATGCATCCTTTCTATAAAGCACAATGAAATTACCCAAGACCTAGGCACACACATCAATGCCAAGAACACATTAACCCGATCTTCGACAATCCTTCATCATTTGGGCATTGGTCTAATCCATGGAAACTTCGACCAGGAGACAAGATCAATAACAAACCCACAAGCACCATGCTTTTATGCAAGAGCAATAGCAACCACAGCATTCAATGTCAACACCACAACCTTCCAAAGCTTTGTGGAACCTAGACTATGCAACAAACTTCACATTGATTCCGATTCCAAGGCGCTTCAAAATCATCTCCTTGGGTTCTCTCAAAACACAATCATCGAGTGGATCCCCCTAACAGATCAATGCCTTTTAGCCCTTCATAGCCCATGTATTGCTCTAGAATTTACAGCAACACTTTGCTCTTTAGCTATCAAGGTTTAGATCTTATATTATATATACTTTTGGGTTTTATTATATAGTTGGACCTTGAAATTTGACAATGCATTGATACTCTTGTACTTAGCAATCAAATTAACCTTTTGTGATCATTTGTTGAGAATTAATGAATTTATCTTCTCTTATCTTATCTACATAAATCTAGTCACTTAGTAGATATATGCTCCATGTGACCATCCAGTGGTTGATTTGTGTAGCTTGGGAGGTACTCCAAGCCCTAGTGTTCAGGGTTCGGAGGGCAAAGCGCCACAAGGGTCGCTTGTGGGCTTGGAACCCAAGGATGGGGTTTCGCACTCAATCATGTTTGGGGCAATTTTGAAAGCACATTTCTACATGTGATGGCATGAGACAATAGAGGGAAGAAAGGAGAATCCAACGCTTCGAGAGTCGTCGAATTGCGAGTTGTAGAAGTGGAGAAATGAATTTTTTAAGTTGACAAATAATTATTGGTATTCAAGTCATGTAAGCTTGAAGTAAAATTGTCCAATAGATGTGTCTCTTCATGAATTCATGGAGCCCCTTTATTCGTGTATAAATAAAGGGTGAATTGGAGTCATTAAGGCATCCATCCATGCAACGTTTTCTCTATACAAGGATTTGGTGGAGAAGGGAGATCTCTTGCCCTAGCCACAGTACAAAGGACGCAGAATAGCGAGGTATATGAAGTTTGTTTTAGGGTTAAGACAGGGTCCGAAGTGTTGTGATGAAGGCCGAGGGTGTTGGCTATTAGGCCGAGTTCTTAAGGGATAAAACATTGTTGTTTGGAGGATTGTTTGGGCTCTGTTTTGAGGTTGGTTGCTACAGGAGGGTTGTTGTGCTAGGCCGCAGGCCATAGCACTACAGTTGGGTTTGCGTAGGAGGTGATCAAGGGTTGACACCTATCCCAAGTTGCAGCATAGCTTAGGAGGGGTTCTACTAAGGTGTGTCGCAGGCTCATAGCCCTTAAAGGAACTGTTTGTTGATTGTTGGGTGGGTTCGGGGCTGCAGCAAGTGCCCTAACCAACACTGTCACAAACAACGAAGTGCAAACATATTTACAGCAGTGTTTTGGACGAGCATTGGGTCATGCATTGACCAGTTTGGATTAGTTTGACTGTGCAGCCTGTTGGTGCCGTATGCAGGAATTTCCGAGGAGGCGAGGAGTCCATCCTAAGAGCAGAACTGACAGTGAAATATTGGGTGCCATTGGTCTGGTGGAGGGTAGCATGTTGGCTACCCAAAGTAGCCCTAGACTAGCAGTCTTGAAGTGACAAAGATAGCTGAAGATTGGGTTGCATCCTTATGAGTAGCTCTTTGATGGATGAAAGAGGCTACTAGAAGGTAAATTGAAGCTCGGGAATTGGCCAACCTAGAGAGTAGATTGATGAGCTCGTGTACACGCAGCAGAAGTGACATGCAGCAGCGTTAGGTGGTAGCCCTTTTAGAGTCTCGATGTGTAGTGGCCTTGATGGACTAAGGCACAACTAGTGAGCAGTACGGAAGCAAAGGACTAGCAGCGCGAGATATGACATCGAGTTTGACATTGTATCTTGTATACCATAGACAGTTGCATTATTCAAATTTGGTTTAATATAATGAAGATTGGTGATTGTACAATTTTGTTAAAATGTGTGTATATTTGTGCATATGTGATTTGTTGCTTTATATTTCTGTTGTGCAAAGTAGTTTATGGTTGAGATTCTTGGCTTGGTAGCGTCAGTGATTTTAAGACTCTACCCTAGACCCAAGGTCATGGAAATTCAACATGGTATCAAAGCATGTCTGAGCTACTTTGGAAGTAAGTAAATCAAAGTTGTGCATAGCAAAGTACAATGTGAGAGGGAGTTGGTCACATTGTAAGTGACGGGCTCACTACAATGTCGAAGTTGTAGTCAGGTCTCCCATATGAGGACAAGTTGGAAGGATTGTCCAACTATAGTCCTTGGAAGGAAAGGATCAAGTTGGTCTTGCAAGTCAACAGGATCTGGGAGTTCGCCGAGAAAGGGATCAAGAAGCCAACCGCCCCTATGGAGTTGGAAATATATGAAGATTTGGATGTGAGGGCGAGATTGATCATCCTAGATGGTGTGAAGGATGCCCTCATACCTCCTTTGTCTGGGAAGAACAATGCACATGAGATGTGGATGGCTCTTCAGAATTTGTTCCAAAATAAGAACAAGAACCGGGTACTGGTATTGGAGGATAAGTTGAAGTCCACCAAGATGATAAAGAGTGAAAGCATGACCTCATATCTGACGAGATTGTCTCAGGTCAAATATGAGCTTGCTACCATCTGTGTGACTATTTTAGATGGAGATATTGTAAGGATTGCTTTGAAAAGGTTCACTAAGGAATGGAAGCCCTTCATCAAAGGGATCATTACCAGGGAGAAGCTGCCAGACTGGGATAGGTTGTGGGATGACATCATTCAAGAAGAGTTGCGAGACAAGGATCTTCATGCAAAGAAGAAGTCTTTCGATGATGACGTGGCACTTGCAGTGTGAATGAAGGGTAAGTAAAAGGAGTACTTAAGTAAAGTCAAGAGTTTCAACTATGGCGAGATGGGTCATTATTTGTCGAGATGTTCGATGAAGAAGAAGGGAGATGATGAGAAGAGGAAAGGAAAGCAGGTTGTCAGTGTTGCCACTTTAGCTGAGATAGATGATCTCACAGAGAGATTGGAAGAGGAGGACTTTGCTATGATTTCTCATTTCTCGCAAGTTACTATCAATGAGGATGGATGGTACGTGGACAGTGGCACGACAAAGCATATGACAGGGTCACAGGAGGTTTTTGAGACTCTAGTTGAATGGGACTCGAAGTTGCACATAGTGTTGGGCGACAAGAGCTAGTTAGAGATCCAAGGATTGGGAGTTGTGCCATTCAGGAAGGAGACAAGATGTGTGATGCAGGTCCAGGATGTACTGTTTGTACCAAGACTCAGATATAGCGTGATTTCCGTCTCGATGATCGAGAGGAAGGGGTTTGAGGTCTTGTTCCAAGATGGGAAGGCAAGACTCAGGCCCAGAGGCTCTAAATCCGATGGGATTGTACTCGGAGTTAGAGAGCATGGTCTCTACAGGTTGACGGGCAAGCCTGTGGATCATGGAAAGAAGCAGGTGGAGCAGGTGCAAGTTCTAGAGAAGCAGGAGCAGATGCAGGTACATGTGCAGCCTTCAGAGGAGCAAATACAAGTTCCCGAGGAGAAGGTACACCTTCCCAAGAAGGTCTAGGTTCCAGAGACAAGGAGGGAGTCTAGTTCAAGAGGGAGCCTGCAGATTCAAAGGGAGACTCTACAATCGAAGAAGAGCACATGGTCAATGGGGAGCAAGGGTGCTCCTACACAACTGCCAAGAAGGCATCATGGAGAGAGTGGAAGATGCTACAAGATAAGAAGAAGAACAGGGTGCTTCCAACAATGACAACGACA
Source organism: Pinus taeda (assembly GCA_000404065.3). Classification (NCBI taxonomy): domain Eukaryota; kingdom Viridiplantae; phylum Streptophyta; class Pinopsida; order Pinales; family Pinaceae; genus Pinus; species Pinus taeda. The sequence goes on from APFE031350201.1 coordinate 88,385, forward strand.
CTCTCGAGAAGGGCGTAGTTCACCGTACATGGATTGCTGCGATTGTGAACGCCAGGAGTTGGGCAAGTGTTGCGAGCAATGATGATGATGACGAGATACTTCCTAGTCTTGGAAGTACCTCCCTTGCTAAGAGGGAGTGTTGATTTTTGTAGCTTGGGAGGTACTCCAAGCCGTAGGGTTCAGGGTTTAGAGGGCAAAGCGCTGCAACGGTCACTTGTGGGCTTGGAACCCAAGGATGGGGTTTTTCACCCAATCGTGTTTGGGGCAATTCCAGAAGCACATTTCTACATGTGATGGCATGAGAAGATAGAGGGCAGAAAGGAGAATCCAACGCTTCGAGAATCGTCAAAATCCGAGTTGTAGAAGTGGTGAAATGAAACTTTTAAGTTCACAAATAATTATTGGTATTCAAGTCATGTAGGCTTGAAGTAAAATTGTCCAATAGATGAGTCTCTTCATGAATTCATGAAACCCCTTTATTGGTGTATAAATAAAGGGTGAATTGGAGTCATTAAGGCATCCATCCATGCAAAAATTTCTCTAGACAAGGATTCGGTGGAGAAGGGAGATCTCTTGCCCTCGTCGAAGCACAATGGAGGCAAAACAGCGAGGTATAGAAAGTATGTTTCAGGGTTAAGACCGGGTCTGAAGTGCTGTAATGAAGGCCGAGGGTGTTGGCTATTAGGCCCAGTTCTGAAGGGACAAAACGTTGTTGTTTGGAGGATTGTTTGGGCACTATTTTGAGGCCAATTGCTACAAGAGAGTTGTTGTGCTAGGCTACAAGTCATAGCACTAGAGTTGGGCTTGTGTAGGAGGTGATCAAGGGTTGACACCTATCCCAAGTTGCAGCATAACTAAGGAGGGGTTCTACTAAGGTGTGTTGCAACCCTTAAAGGAACTATTTGTTGATTGTTGGGTGGATTTAGGGCTGCAACAAGTGCCCTAACCAAGACAATCACAAACAACGAAGTGAAAACATATTTACAACAGTGTTTTGGAGGAGCGTGGGGTCATGCATTGACAAATTTGGATCAATTTGATTGTGCAAATTGTTGGTGTCGTGTGGAGGACTTACCGAGGAGGCGAAAAGCCCATCCTTGGAGCAGAACCAACAGTGAAGTATTGGGCGCCATTAGTCTGGTGGAGGGCAGCGTGTTGGCTACCCAAAGTAGCCCTAGACTAGCTATCTTGAAGTGACAAAGATAGTTGAATATTGGGTGAAGTTTGCAGCCTTATGAGTAGCTCTTTGGTGGATGAAAGAGGCTATTAGAAGGAAGATTGAAGCTCGGGAATTGGCCAACCTAGAGAGTAGATTGATGAGCCCGTGTACATGCAGCAGTGTTAGGTGGCATCCCTCCTGGAGTCTCAATGAGTAGTGGCCTTGATGGACTAAGGCACAACTAGTGAGCAGTACGGAAGCGAAGGACCGACAAGACAAGATACGACATCGAGTTTGTCATTGTATCATGCATACCATAGACTGTTGTATTATTCAGATTTGGTTTAATATAATGAAAATTGGTGATTGTACAATTTTGTTAATAAGTGTGTATATTTTTGCACATGTGATTCACTACTTTATATTTCCACTGTGCAAAGTAGTTTATGGTTGAGATTCTTGGTTTGGTAGTGTCAGTGATTTTAAGACTCTAACCTAGACCCAAGGTCGTGGAAATTGAACACCAGCCACAGTTTACACCCAATCATATGGATCTCTCTCACAACGATTTTTATGTACCAAATACTTAAAATAGAATAATAAACCAAATCACTTACAATGTACACAAGATATGAACGTGAAGCACCACTTCAAAAGTGATTATACAGATGAGTGACACAATGTCTCCTTAAAGAATAGAAAAACCTCTTCCAAATACCCCAAAGCATTCATATATCCAAATCATATATTTATGTCCCAATCATGACCTTGACCTTTCTATATGCCTATTCTCACTCATTGCATTTGTGGGCCCTTTAATAGGCCAGCCCCTATTTACGTATATGTTTACACCATTACATATACATTTAACCTCATATATGCCCCCCTTGGGGTCTAATACCACATGTTATGTACCAAACCCTCAAAATAGCATCATAAACTAGAGTACACACAACACAAGATGTGAACATGGAGCACCACTCCAAAAGTGATAATAGAGATAAATTATACAGTAACTCCTTTAAGAATAGTCAATTGGGTTTAGCCTGGGTGGTTGGGAGGAATAGTTATTATCTTCCCTACGAAGGTTCAAATCCCATAAAGCGACATGTTAATCTCTTGGAAAGAGTAATCAATGTGGTGCACTTAAATGAGTATATAATGTGGTGTTGGCATGGTACCAACAACCTCACTAATACCTTCAAGCTGAGAGAGAAACAGATTTCTTTCCCTAGGCAATCCGCAATGCCCAATTTTTTTCCCCTAGAAAACTCCTTTACGAAGAGGAGAATATCATCCAAATAACCCAATAAATGGATATCTAAAAATCATATTTTCATGTCCCAATAATGACTATAATGAGCTTTGTATATACTATATACACATTCCCACTTATTGCATGTGTCGGCCTTTTATTAGGTTACCCCTTATTACATTACATTACCCCATCACATATACATTTAACCTCATACATGCTCCCACTGGGATTATATCAACTATTACTTGGACTAGCATCCACCACCTTCCCATCAAAGTCAATTGTAAATACAAGCAATGAGATTCTTCAAACAAATAGACACACAAACCTCGAGACACTACTTTGTAAGTCGATCACAAAGAACAATCAAACACCTTTAGCATCAACCACTTTTCTTGCACTTCCTCTCAAGCTAAGCTTCTCAACCCTATTCACATTAATACTTTTATGTTAGGTTAGATCAATCACAAGGATCCAATTTTTATCAAGGTGTGTCATGTGCCCTTTCTAAATGGACCTTTCTTGACTCATTTTTTGACACTACACCATGCCTCACACACAAAAAAAACCTCCTCTCTCATCTACATAAAGCAATTTATCTAGCCCTGACTTCCAAGGAGCACTCTCCTCAAGGACAACAAGCTTCTTTGTCTACCACATGCCATGTTATAGGCAACAATGTCCATGCTTAGAACCCAAATGAAAACCAGTTAATGCTTAAACACATCCACCCCCAAACCAAGGCATGTGATTTAACTAGAAATCAATCACGTTATAGATTAAATGCCCACACACACAGCCATCATCGTGATCACACTTCTCGTCATGTCTCATAGCCTCAAATCACTCTCGCAATAGAGTCTAGGTCAACCTACCTCTAATGCTATGTTGGAATCCTACATAGAGAGATACAAATTGAACAACAAGCACAAACTAAACATCAAATGATTACCCTAGAAACCCTTAACCAATTAAACTAGCATCGAAGATATATTTATAACTTTGTCAGTCTAGCCAAGTTAGCCACTTCAAGAATTGTACAATGGACAAAAAAAAGCCACTTAAATAGGCTTCCTTCACATGAATACCATGGATTAAAATTGTGTGCCACCATATACCACCTACGATAAAACCATCCTTGACCAAGTCAAGATTAACCCTCCCTTGACATTGTACATTTGTCTAAAAAGGTCTACAAATCACTCCTAAGCTACTTGTAAAATTGTGTATAACAAATAATGGTCACCAATTTGACAGGATGGTCTTGCTCTTATCATTGGCATTGAAATCTCATCATACACTTTGTTGAGCACAAAGTTCATATTATACATATATATCAATGCTTATAATTGATATGACAATGTTCAATAACTCTAACAATCTACAAGCCTTTTAGTCCCTCACCCTCAACCATTAGAACTAGAAGGCTTTAACATCCTTTCTTTCGCACAGACAACACAAAGATCTCCACTCTTTGGCCCTCTTACTATATCACTGCATTTCCACTATCTTATCTTTTTACTAGACTACTAGTTGCATCAAGGGTAGTAAGTTGCACCTACAACCCAATATGATAAAGATGTTGTCAAGTTTACCACATGGGTAACTATTAATTTTAGGCCACAATGGTATGTTCTATGCTTTAGAGAAATTTTACTTCAATTTCTTTAAAGCCCAATATCAATATCCAGTTTAGCAATCACATCAACATGATAATAAAATGCAAATAGAACATAAACATAAACATAAATAGTACAAGACAAGCCAAGACAAGAGGACAAAAGATGTGGCACCAACCAGGGACAAACCCCAATGTGGGGAAACCCTTGATCAATTATTCTTATAGTCTTCAATAGTTCAACAGAGAGAGTTAGTAAAATTTACAAATCTGATAATTTATAACAGCAGCAAAAGAGCCCTAACCAGAAAAGTCAACGTTGGTCAACGGGGCAGATTTGACCCTCAAAAAATTGGTCAACTTCAGTCAACTTCGACCTCCAAACAACAAGATGAATTAGTGCTCAAAATAGCCCGAAACCAACCCAGTCAAAATCTAGTCAAACAGTCAACCTACAATCTTGAATCAGCCCTAGCCACAATCAACACTGGTCAAAGTCAATGGATTGCCTCGATCTCTGTGCCCATAAATGCGACATGTTGGGACAGAATTTCTCCACCAAAAATCACAATCAAAGAGGTCAACGCTTGGTCAAATTGTCCCAGAATTTCGGTCAACGCAGTCAACATTCAAAACAGAAAATTCATCCTTTCCTTCGCACGTGTGGAGAGAGATGCTACCCAGAAATGTGTACTCAATCAATGAGGAGAGAGAGAGATGTGTGAAGATGAGTGTGTCCAAATGAGGCTAGGCATCGTGTATTTATAGTCAAAACGTTGAGGATAAATAGACGTGATTGTTGGGCTTCTAAGCCTAAATGAGTTTGTTGGCTGACCTTAACAATTTGTCCATAATCAAAATAAATTCATAACTTCATTTGTACATGTTGGAATCAGATGATCTATAAATGAATTCGACACCTCTCAAAGAGAGGAAGCCAAGAAAAATATCAATTGTCATAAATAAGATGACCCATGTGGAGTTTGGCCCTAGTTGCCAATTTTAACACTCCCTCTCAACTAGGGAGAACTCCATCTGCCAATTTGTACTATCTTTGCCATCAATGCACTGCTCTACTCTGAAGAAGAAGAAGTGATCAAGAATGTATCATACCATTCTCTATTGACCCGAAGTCAGTCCCAATCAAAAGAGAGTGTCTCATACCACTCTTACTGACCCAAAGTCAGTTCCCATTGATCCCAGATCAATATCGGTCATCCTAGCATAGGGAGTATGGTAGTACACAATGCGTCCATCGGTAGTACTATGGTCCTTATCCTCATTTTCCTACTCATTGGCCAGATGAGAGGTACTTCCCATGAATCCCAGATTGCATGGGTAGGATGTCTCAACAAGAGAAGGATGAACCACTCATCCTGCCTACATGTCGCCAAGGGGTATCACAAGGGAAGGATGAACCGCTCACCTTGTACACAACAAACCACTAGGGGAAGGTTGAACCACTCACCCTATGGTTGCTCACCGCTCCAAGAAGTACCCCAAGCCCCCCGGAACTCCTAGAGATAAATGTCCATCTCATACAAGACCCTCATAAGAGGGTCTCTCCACAACTCCAAGTCGTTCTTGGAAGGCCAAGAATTTGACCTTCTCCAAGGGCTTTGTTAGAATATCAGAGACCTACTCATCAATCCCAATGTGATGGAGCCTTATTGCTCCTCGTTGTACCATATCCTGGATAAAGTGGTACCTGATATCTATATGCTTGGAGCGATCATGAGACACGGGATTCCCTGATAATCGGATCCCACTCTGGTTGTCGCAAAAGATCACGGTGGTATCCAACACATGTACAAACAACTCACTGAAGAGCTTCCTCAACCAGATAGCTTCCTAGGAGGCCATACTAGCAGCTATGTATTTGCCCTCAGCGATGCTCAAGGCATTCGATTTTTGCTTCCTGCTCATCCAAGATATTGAAGCAGAACTCAAAGAAAAACAGCATCCATAAGTGCTCTTGCAATCCACCACACTACCAGCCCAATCAGCATCAGAATAACCAGGCAGCCTCACATATCCGACAGTGTATCTCAGTCCATGAGTGATTGTGCCCAAAGATATCTCAGAAGATTCTTGGCAGCAACCCAATGTATATGATGAGGCTCAACCCTGTATTGGCTCAATGTGTTAACTGCAAAACATATGTTCGAACGGGAGTTCACCAAAAACATCAGTGCTCCTATGAGTTGACGATACTCAAAAGTATTTCCCAATTTAGGTCCAGCAGCACTACCACATAACTTCTTAAAGTTAAATTCCATCAAAGTAGTCACAAGCTTGCAGTCCACCATCCTAAATCTTTCCAATATCTTCACAACATATTTTCCTTAAGAGAGGAAAATTTCACCTGGCTTTTGCCAAACCTCCAACCCTAGGAAGTAGTGCATCAGTCCTAGATCTTTCATCTCAAATTCGGAAGCCAACTCCCTCCTACATTTGTGAATGAGAGGGTCTGCACCTGCCAGAAAGAGGTCGTCCACATAAAGTACCAGAATGAGAGGTTTATCATTTTCAACCTTAAAGTAAAGTTTCGGATCGGCTTCACTTCTAGTGAATCCCAACTTCATCAAATAGTTATCGATCCTCTCAAACCAAGTGCGGGGTGCTTGCTTCAACCCATAGAGAGCTTTCTTCAACTTGCATACATGAGATTCTCGATCATGAACCTCAAACCCCTCGTGTTGTTCCACATAGACTTCCTCTTTGATTGAACCATGCAAGAAGGTGGTCTTAACATCCATCTGATGTAGGTTCCATCCTTGTGAGGCAACAAGGTCTATGATCGAGAGGATGGTGGTGTATCGAGCAACAAGTGCAAATATCTCATTGTAATCTACACCTTCCTTTTGAGAGAAGCCTCGAGCAACAATGCAAGCCTTGAACTTTTCTGCACTTCCATCAACTCCATGCTTGATTTTTTAAAGCCACTTAGAGGTGACAATCGATTTGTCCTAGGGTCTAGGGACCACATCCCAGACATCATTCTTCATAATTGGCTTGTATTCTTCATTCATAGCATCCTTCCATACTTGTTGCTTCACGACTTCTTCGAATGATGAAGGCTCATTTTGAATGATAGTGCACATGGCAGTCAAATATCCTTGATACCTGTTCCCCGTCTTGCTTTCACGGAACGTCCCCCTTGGTGCAATGTGCCTCTCAGCATCTTCGAGAGTCTCCCTAAGCCATGAGGGTCTCCTTTTGGATGAGGAGGGCTCGTGAGGAGGAGGATCAATAGGATCCATAGGTTCATCAACATCATGCATCGTTTTGTCCTCTTTTTCACCCTGATTTCTGGTGTCAGCTTCTTTGTCCTTTCTTAGAATAGGAAGGTTGTTGATCTTCCTGAGGGCCATATCTTCATCAAAGGTGACATCATGACTTATCTCAACTTCTTTTTGACCAGCCACATAAATTCTATATCCCTTATAATTTTCACTATAGCCCACAAAGATTCCTTTCTTCCCAGATGCACCCAATTTGCTTATTTTCTCTTTCGGCACATGAAAATATACGGGGCTTCCAAAAATTCTAAAATGAGAGACATCGGGTTTCTTACCAGTGAACATTTCTTCAGGAATCTTAGAGTCCAATGCTTGATGAGGGCATTGGTTTTGAACATACACGGCGATATTGGCAGCTTCAACCCATAGAAACTTCGAAGGCCTTGATCATGAAGCATGGCACGAACAGCTTCTACAATCGAATGATTCTTCCTTTCAGCCACACCATTCTGCTTGGGAGTGTATGGCGTTGTAGTCTGCCTCTTAATGCCAGCTTCTCTACAATAATCTTGGAATTCATTGGATTCGTACTCGGCCCCATTATCAGTCCTCAATATCTTGATTTTCTTCTCGAATTGGTTTTCGATCAAAGCTTTGAAGTGTTGGAACCAGGTGAACACTTCATCCTTATTCTTTAATAAGTAGATCCAGGTCTTGCGAGAATAATCATCCACAAAGGTGAGATAATATAAGTATCCTCCCAAGGAGTTTACAGGCATCATACCATATATGTCGAAGTGGATCAATTGCAATATGTTTGTGGTCTTACTATCACTTGAGGGGAATGGTCCCCTTGTAAGTTTTCCTTCGGCACATCCCGGACATACACCTTCATGCTCTACTTTGAACTCGGGCATACTTATCACCATCTGTCTCACATCGGGTAGGGCCTTATAATGAAGATGGGCAAACCTCCGGTGCCATAGTTCAGATTGCAGAGATGTGTCGCAAGACATGGCTTCCAATGGACTTCCTCCAACTTTATATAAAGTGTCAACCCTAAATCCAAGAGTAAAAGCATCTTTAAAATTTCTTTTCAAAACATGTACCTTTCCATCGATAAACACCACCTTGAATCCTTTATATTCCATTGTTGAAATGGACACCAAGTTCTTCTTGAGATCGAGTACATATAGTACTTCTTGTAAATGAATAGTGTTACCTTGATTCAATTGAAGGGTAACATTCCCTACTCACTTGACGGGATAGGTGGCAACGTCTCCAAGGACGATATCCATGTTTGTCTCCTTTTCTATCAAATTAGAGAGGGTTTCCTTATAGCCGGTGAAGTGCCTTGAGGCACCACTATCAATCAGCCAATTTCCCAAAGTTTCCGGAGGAGAGGTCATGGAGAGGGTCGATATAAGATAGTACTTTTTTTGCTTATTGTTAACAATATTTGATTCTTCATACCTGGAGTTCCTTGATTTCTTGGAGGGTTGACCATTTCCTTGATGTCTCGCATTCCTTTTTCCTTTGCCATCAGACCTGCCATTCCTTTGATCGTTGTTGTTGTTGTTGAAGTTGCCCTTGGAGTTGTTATGATAGTCATCATCTCAAGGTGTATCCCTTGTATTAGGACACCCCCTTGCATAGTGGCCAAACTTATTGCAAAGAAAGAACATGCCCTTCTTTGCTCCCTTAGATCCAGGCTTTCCATGGAAATGACCTTTAGACCCTGCATTATTCCTCCTTTTGGCATGAACGGAGAATGCAATGGGGTTGCTTCTATTAGAAGGCATTTCTTGCTCCACCATTCTTGTTTCTTCTTGAATCTTGACATCAATTCTTCAAACCCTGGAATTCGATCATTGTTAAGTATAGTGGTTCTAAATACATACCACTCAGCTGGGAGTCCTCCAAGGGTGGTGAGAGTAAGTTCCTTGTTAGGAATGACTTCTCCAATCAAGAGTAGATCATTCTTGATCTCAGTAATCCTCAAGAAATAGGATTGAATGTCCTCGTCCTTGCCCTTCTTAATATTCTTCAACTTATTCTTGAGAAATAGAACTTGATTAGCATTACTAACCTTGAACATGCCGACCAACCTATCGTATATCTCCTTGGAGGTCTTCAATTCGGAGATGTAGGCCACCAAATGCTTGTCAATGGAATCTCTGATAATCTTCTTCACTTTGATTTTAGCCTTATTGTACTTGGTCTTCGTAGCAGCCAGTGCATTTGAAGGAGGCTCAGGGATTTTACCCTGCACATAATCCATCACTTCCTTCTCTTCCAAGGTCAAATCAAGAGATATCTTCCATCCATGATAGTCAGATTTATCATGGAGATTGTATTTAGCCAGGAAGTAGGATGAGGAACCCATTGAGTCTTTTGTCCTTGTCCAACTATCTTTGGTGAGTGATCTTTCACTCTTGCTTGGGCTTTGTCTTCACTTCAGCTCTGATACCATGTTAATTTTAGGCAACAATGGTATGTTCTATATGCTTTAGAGCAATTTTACTTCAATTTCTTTAGAGTCCAATATCCATATCCAGTTTAGCAATCACATCAACATGATAGTAAAATGCAGATAGAACATAAACATAAATAGTAGAAGACAAGCCAAGACAAGAGGACACAAGATGTGGCACCAGCCAGGGACAAACCCCAATGTGGGGAAACCCTTGATCAATTCTTCTTATAGTCTTCAATACTTCAGTAGAGAGAGTTAGTACAATTTACAAATCTGATAATTTATAACAGCGGCAAAAGAGCCCTGACTAGGAAAGTCAATGCTGGTCAATAGGGCAGATTTGACCCTCAACAAATTGGTCAACTTCAGTCAACTTCGGCCTCCAAACAACAAGATGAATCAGCCTGAAATTAACCCAGTCAAAATCTGGTCAAACAATGAACCTACGGTCATCCCTAATTGCACTCAACGCTGGTCAAAGTCAACGAATTGCCTCGATTTTTGTGCCCAAAAATGCGCCCTGTTGGGATAGAATTTCTCCACCAAAAATCGCAGTCAAAGAGGTCAACGCTTGGTCAAACTGTCCCAAAATTTCGATCAATGTCCAAAACAAAAAATTCGTCCATCTTTCCTTAGCATGTGTGGAGAGAGATGTTGCCCAGAAATGTGTACCCAATCAATGAGAAGAGAGAGAGATGTGTCAAGATGAGTGTGTCCAAATGAGGCTAAGGCATCATGTATTTATAGTCAAACGTTGAGGATGAATAGACATGATTGTTGGGATTTTGAGCCTACATGAGTTTGTTGGCCGACCTTGACAATTTGTCCATAATCAAAATAAATTCATAATTTCATTTGTACATGTCGGAATCAGACGATCTCTAGATCAATCTTATACCTCTCAGAGAGAGGAATTCAAGAAAAATATTAATTGTCATAAATAAGATGACCCATGTGGAGTTTGGCCCTAGTTGCCAATTTTAACAGTAACACTTCATGTCAGGCTTTAAAAATATATATAATAATAATTAATATTAATATTATATCTTAGCCAAAAATAGAAACAAACAAAAATAAAATCATCTCCATACATATGAAAGAGCGAGATTTGAAGCCCCAAGGGTTAGGAACTTGGCTCAATTGGTTGAGTTTCCATTGCTAAAGTACCTTGCCATTGGGAGGTCACAGGGTCAATTCTCCTCGACACCCTCGGAGTTAGGCTCTACTAGTTTGGCCAAGGGGGTGTGATCCATAGGTTCATCTACCCAAATTTTCCTCGAAAATAAAAAATTAAAATAAGTAAAAGAGGGAGAGAGAGACTTGATATGTAAACCTGATTTAAAAATTTCTATAAAGATGTTAGAAATCCACGCACCCCGAGCCTAGTATATGCCTTAGCTAGGAAACATAAACACACTGAGTATGCCTAGCTTTAAGACAATTTGCACTGCGGAAATATAACAGCAATTAGAACAATGATAGTACACAAGAATTAATGTCCAAAACTTGTTCCTTATTACTCTTTTAATAAAAAGCCCACAGGGCTCTCGTACTAGGGATCATGGCCCTTTAGAATTCATAATACAATGCTAAAATACAAGCCAATCCTTCGACCAATAACCCAGGGCCAAGGCCTTATCCCTTTGACTCTCATTTGCCCAAAAAATAGTAAATACAATAAGTATACAACTGTACTTTTTGTTGCTATCCTTGGTAAGCGGTCCTTCTACAGTCCTTTGTACAATTGTCAACAATAGCACTATTGCAACCCTTTCCTTTAGGCCATTACTATTAATTTTAGGTATGTTCTATGCTTAGAGCAATTTATTTCAATTTTCACAGTTAGCTCAATATCTTAGCAATCACATCAGCATTAAAGTAAATTGCAGACAGAACATAAACATAGATCGCAGAAGACAAGCCAAGACAAGAGGACACAAGATGTGGCGCTAGCCAGAGACAAACCCCAATGTGGGGAAACCCTTGATCAATTCTTCTTATATGTTCTTCAATAGTTCAGCAGAGAGAGAGATAGTACATTTACAACAGAATTCCACACTTTGACTTATCTAAATAAGAACATAGATCATCTCTAAGAAGATGATACATGAAATGGCTGAACTCAGTTGAAGACAAGTTGCTTCAACTAATTCTCCAAGGTGACTCCTTCACATATCGTTGTGTTGCATCTCGTCATCATGTTGCACCTCACCATGTTGCACCATGTTGCACCCATCATCACTATGTTGGACCTCATGACCATGTTGCACACATCATACTATTGCACCTCATGCTGCCATTGTTGTACCATGTGCCATTGTTGCACCATGCTAACATAATTGTTCCATGTGCCATTGTTGCACCATGCTAGCCACTATTGTCCCATTTGCTTGCTCGACCAAGCATCATAGCCTTGTTCTCCCATTTGTATTGTTGTTGTCCCATCACAGCTTGTTATCCCAATCGTGCCATCATTGCACTATGCAATTGCTGCTAACATTGTTGTCCCACTGTTGTTGATATTCCATGTTTGCCATATTGTTGTCCATGGGTAGAGTTATGGTCACTGGTTAGGGCATCCTCCTGTATCCTACAATAGCCCAATGGTCATGCCAAAACCCACCTTAAATTATGCGGCCTTCCTTTCCTTGCAAGGTAAGTGACCTCACTGTTTGAGGAGGCACCTATAGCTCCATGTGTAGGGTTGTTTGACCCCCAAAACAACACTCACAGGCCTGCGACTTAAGATCCCTTTATCGGCCTATCTCAGGGAGGATTCTCCTTGCTTTTCTAGCCCAGAACAGCCTTCTATGAGGGCGGCCTTCACACAGACCTTGCTGTCTCTTCAAATGGTCCTCAAGGAGCAAATCCGAGCTCCTTTCCTTTGCGGCCAACATCAAGGTAACCTTATTGTCCCCTCTCCTTTGATGAAGTAGTCTCGGTATTGTGGCCTTCTAGCCCAGCTCCTCGACCCTCCTAACAGTAGCTCTGTCATCCTGAAAATCTGAAACAGTCCTTCTTTAACACGTTGTTCCTACCTCCATATGTTGTGGCTAGGGCATGTCATAACCCTCCTTGACTGCAGCTAGGTAGCTGCATCTAGGGCTGGTTATAACCCTCCTTCTTCACTGCGTCCTCTAGGTTACTAGAGTTGTGTTAGGACTACGTCTAGGGCTTGTTTAGGATAGCGTTAGGGCTGCTTAGGATTGCGGCTAGGGCTTGTTAAGGCCTCCTCCATAGCTACGTTAAACTTCTTCCATGAGCTCCTTTAGGTCAATGTATGTTAAACTTCTTCCATGAGCTCCTTTAGGCCTGTCTTCTTTGTTGCGGCTAGGGCAGCCTCCTTTCCTCCAACGTTTAGGGCTTCTTCCTCCTCGATTTCTCTCACACTAAAACCCAAGACAAGTGGAGAGAAATCAAGAGAGAAGTGTGTGTGAAATGACTCTCAAGTCATCTCCTTTTATACTAAAACGTTGACCACATGTGGGGGTTATTTGGTTGTTGGTTGACCTTGACGAACTGTCTTATAACACAAATAAATTCATAACTCCATGAATACTTATCGGAATCGGATGATCTTTAGATCAATCCTACACCTTTCGATGAGAGGGATCCAAGAAAAATATCAGCTGCCATAAATAAGATGACCCACATTGAGTTTGGCCCTAGTTGCCAATTTTAACACTCCCTCTCAACTAGGGAGAACTCCATCCACTGATCCATCTGTCCGGTTGTACTATCTCTGCCATCAGTGCCCTGCACTGCTCTGCTCTGCTGAACCATGAAGAAGAAGAATTGATCGAGAATGTCTCATAACATTCTCTACTGACCCGAAGTCAGTTCCATATGAAGAGAGTGTGTCATACCACTCTTACTGATCCCAAATCAGTTCCAAGAGAGTGAGTCATATCACTCTTACTAACCCAAGTCAGTTTCATTGATCCCAGATCAATATCACAAGAGAGTGTCTCAAACCACTCATATTGATCCCAGAACAATTTCATTGATCCCAGATCAATGGAGATCATCCTAGCATAGGGAGTACGGTAGATACAACGATGCGTCCATCGATAGTACTACTATGGTCCCTAACCCCATTTCCCAACTCATTGGCCATATGAGAGGTACTTCCCATGAGTCCCAGACTGCATGGGTAGGATGCCTCGACAGGAGAACCACTCATCCTGTCCCTAAGTCGCCAAGGGTATCACAAGGGAAGGTTGAACCATTCACCCTGTACACAGTGCACCATTAGGGGAGGGTGAGTCGCCCTGTGGTTGCTTGTTGCTCCAAGAAGTACCCCAAACCCAACCGGAGCTCCTAGAGTTCAATGCATGCATCATGCAAGACCCTCATAAGAGGGTCTCTCAACGACTCCAAGTCGTTCAGGAAAGTCACAAATTTGACCTTTCCCTGGGGCTTTGACAGAATGTCTAGACCTGTACATCAGTCTCAATGCGATGGAGCCTCCTCGCTTAGCGATGTACCATATCCCAGATAAGGTAGTATATGATGTCTATATGCTGGAGAAATCATAGAATACGAGATTCCTCAACAATCGAATCCCCCCTGGTTGACACAAAAGATCACGATGGTATCCATCATGTGTACAAACAACTCACTGAAGAGCTTCCGCAATGAGGCATCTTCACACGAGGTCATACTCGTAGCTATGTATTCGGTCTCAGCGGTGCTCAAAGCAATCGTCTTCTACTTCCTGCTCATCCAAGATATCGAGCAGAACCCAAAGAGAATCAGCACTCAGAAGTGCTCTTGAGATCCTCCACACTACTTGCTCTGTCAGCGTTCGAATAATCATGCAGCTTCACATTTCCGGTAGTGTATCTCAATCCATGAGAGATTGTGCCCTGAAGATATCTCAGAAAATTCTTGGCACCAATCCAGTGAGGCTCAACCAAATATGAGCCCAACATGCTAACTTCAAAACATATATCCGGACGGAAGTTCACCTAGAACAGCAAAGTAAATGAGTTTATGAAACTCAAAGGCATTTCCCAAATCTGGTCCGACATCACTACCACATAACTTCTGAAAGTTAAGCTCTATCGAGGTATTCATGGGCTTGCAGTTCACCATTCCAAATCCAAAATCCAACTCCCTCTTACTTCTGCAAATGAGAGGGTTTGCACCTGTCAGAAAGAGGTCATCCTCATAAGGTGCCAGTATGAGAGGTCTATCATCCACAACCTTTAAGCAATGGTTTGGATCGGCTTCACTCCTAGTGAATCTCAACTTCATAAGATAGCGATCAATCCTCTCAAACTAAACCCAGGGTGTTTTGCCTCAAGCCATAAAGGGCTTTCTTCCACCTGCATACATGAGATGCTCGATGATGAATCTCAAACCCCTCGGGTTGTTCCAAACCTGTGGACCTGCTACATGAGGGGAATGGTCCCCTTGTAGGATTTTCCTTCAATACATCTCGGACATGTACCTTCATGCTCTTCTTGAATTTCAGGCATCCCTGACACTATCTGACTCACATCGGGTAGGGCCCCACAATAAGCAGACCTCCGGTGCTATAGATGAGATGTGTCCACTGACATGGTCCCCAATGGACCATTCTGCAACTTGATACAAATTGCCAACCTTGAACCCATGAGTAAAAGCATCTTTGAAAATTCTATTTTCAAACACGTACCTTTCCATTGATGAATGCCACGCTGAAACCTTTGACTTCCCTTACCGAAATGGACACCAGGTTCTTCTTGCGATCAAGTATATAAAAGAGATTCTTGTAAATAAATCGAGTTACCCTCATCCAATTAAGGGGTAACATTCCCTACACCCTTTCTGGGATAGGTAGCATCGATTCCAAGTATAATCCCACGATTATTTCTATCTCTACCAAATTAGAGAGAGCACCCTTCTATCCGATGAAGTGCCTTGAAGCACTACAATCAATAAGCCAGATTCCTAAAGAGTCTAAAGGAGAGGGCCAATACAAGATAATGCTTCTTTATCTTATCAGAAACAACATTTGATTCTTCATACCTGGGGTTCCTTCCTTTCTTGAAGAGTCGGTCATTTCCTTGATGACCTACATTACCTATCATTCCTCTGATCATTGAAGATGTCCCTGTAATGATTGTTATCATCATCAAGTGATGTGTCCCTACCATTCGGACACTCCTTTGCATAACGGTTGAACTTACTACAAACAAGGCATTTACCTTTCCTTTCACCCTTAGATCCGGACTTCCCATTGAGGTGATCTTTAGGTAGGCCATCAAAAGCTTCTGCTGCGCCATTCCGATAATATTCTCTGCTTCGATTTCACCCTCGGTGAATTTGAAAAGGGATGAGGAATCCATTGATCCTTTTGTCCTTTCCCAATTGTCTTCGGTGATTTCTCTTTCACTCTTGCTTGGGGTTTGTCTCCACCTCAGCTCTGATACCATGTTAATTTTAGGTATGTTCTATGCTTAGAGTAATTTATTTCAATTTCCACAGTTAGCTCAATATCTTTTGTAGATTAGCAATCACATCAGCATTAAAGTAAATTGCAGATAGAACATAAACATAGATCGCAAAAGATAAGCCAAGACAGGAGGACACAAGATGTGGTGCTAGCCAAGGACAAACCTCAATGTGGGGAACCCTTGATCAATTCTCCTTATATGTTCTTCAATAGTTCAGCACAAAGAGAGAGAGATAGTACATTTACAACAGAAGTCAACACTTTGACTTATCTAAATAAGAGCATAGATCATCTCTAAGAAGAAGATACATGAGATGGCTAAACTCAGTTGAAGACATGTTGCTTCAATTGATTCTCTAAGGTGACTCCTTCACCTATCATTGTGTTGCATCTCGTCATCATGTTGCACCTCATGGTGCTGCACCATGTTGCACCCATCATCACTATGTTGGACCTCATGACCATGTTGCACACATCATACTGTTGAACCTTATGCTGCCACTGTTGTCCCATGTGCCATTGTTGCACCATGCTACCACAGTTGTTCATGTGCCATTGCTGCACCATGCTAGCCACTATTGTCCCATTTGCTTGCTCCACCAAGCATTATAGCCTTGTTGTCCCATCACAGCTTGTTATCCCAATTGTGCCATCATTGCACTATACCATTGCTGCTAGCACTGTTGTCCCACTGTTGTTGTTATTCCATGTTTGCCATACTATTGTCCATGGGCAGAGTTCTAGTCACTGGTTAGGGCATCCTCCTGTATCCTACAGCAGCCCAATGATCATGCCAAAACCCACCTTAAATTATGCAGCCTTTCTTTCTTTGTAAGATAAGTGACCTCGTTGTTTGAGGAGGGACCTACAACTCCATGTGTAGGGTTGTTGACCCACAAAACAAAACTCATAGGCCTGCGGCTTAAGATCCCTTACTCAGCCTATCTCAGGGAGGATTCTCCTTGCTTTTCTAGCCCAGAAAGGCCTTCTATAAGGGCGACCTACACACAAACCTTGCTGCCTCTTCAAACAGTCCTCAAGGAGCAAATCCGAGCTCCTTTCCTTTGCGGTCAGCATCAAGGTAACTTCGCTATGCCATCAGTCACAAAGGTGACCTTATCGTCCCCTCTCCTTTGCTGAAGTAATCTCGATATTGCAGCCTTCTAGCCCAGCTTCTCGACCCTCCTAACAGCAGCTCTGTCATTATAAAAATGACCTTGAAAGAGTCCTTCTTTAACACGTTCCTGCCTCCATATGCTGCAGCTAGGGCATGGCATAACCCTCCTTGACTACAGCTAGGTAGCTACGTCTAGGGTTGGTTATAACCCTCCTTCTTGACTGCGTCCCCTAAGTTACTAGGGTCGTGCTAGGACTGCGTCTAGGGCTTGTTTAGGACAGTGTCTAGGGCTTGTTTTGGACAGCGTTAGGGTTGCTTTAGGACTGCGGCTAGGGCTTGTTAAGGCCTCCTCCATAGCTGCGTTAAACTTCTTCCATGAGCTCTTTTAGGTCAATGTAGATCCCTTCCATAGCTTTGTTGGCCTGTCTTCTTTGTTGCGGCTAGGGCAGCCTCCTTTCCTCCAATGTCTAGGGCTTCTTCCTCCTAGATTTCTCTCACACTAAAACCCAAGACAAGTGGAGAGAATTGTAAAAAGAGCTTCTGCATAAATCACGTCAAAAAGATCATTGCCGACGCGTTTCGAACCAACCAGTGTGGTTCATCGTCCTGACGATGAACCACACTGGTTGGTTCGAAACGCGTCGGCAATGATCTTTTTGACGTGATTTATGCAGAAGCTCTTTTTACAATTATGATGGATCACAGAAGCCTCAATTCTACAAGTGGAGAGAAATCAAGAGAGAAGTGTGTGTGAAATGACTCTCAAGTCATCTCCTTTTATACTAAAACGTTGAGCACATCTGGGGGTTATTTGGTTGCTGGCCGACCTTGACGAATTGTCTTATAACACAAAGAAATTCATAATTCCATGAATACTTATCGAAACTGGATGATCTTTAGATCAATCCTACACCTCTCGATGAGAGGGATCCAAGAAAAATATCGGTTGCCATAAATAAGATGACCCACATGGAGTTTTCCGACCAATAACCCAGGGCCGAGGCCTTATCCCTTTGACTCTCATCTGCCCAAAAAATACAATAAGTATACAATTGTACTTGTTGTTGCTATCCTTGGTAATCGGTCCTTCTACAGTCCTTTGTTACAGTTGTCAACAATAGTACTACTGCAACCCTTTCCTTTAGGCCATTATCAATCCTTCTGCAATCTCTGTTACACAACCCTACTCCTTGCTTTCCATAGCCAGCAGCACATTGCTTGCACTAGGCCTACTCACCCTCGACCTGTCCCATAGCCTTCAACCTTCCTATCCACACCAGGCCCCTCTTTTATGTCTACAACAGGCCCGGCAGCCTGCTGCCCTACAGGTAGACTCCTTAACTTAGCCTCCTTTGCTCACAGAACTACTTGTTGTGACTTATAGCCTTTACTCAGCGTCTCTCTAGCTTGTTGCGGCTCTTTTAGAGCTATCTTTTTCCTTACATAAGTATGTGCCTTTCCACACCTCATGACTTAGCCTATCCTTTGGCTACTTACAGTTGTCCATAGGTCACTTAGGGAACCCGTTGGTCCATTAAGGTGTTGCCAACTCAACCTTATCATCAAAATTAGCATATTAGATTGCTTCCTTGGGTTCCAAGCCTACCCACTTTGGGTGCCTCACCCACAAACTTGTCTTTCTGTGGGTTTTCTCCTCACAAACCCAGCACCAAGGGCTTGTGGGAGTACCTCCTGAGGCTACCTAATTTCAACAAAAGAGATACAAAAAGAGAGATTTTCAATTGGGTCTAGCCTTAGTGGTTATGGGATGAAATGTTATCCTCCCCGCCCAGGCTCTATTCTTGTAAGTGGCATGTTGATCTCATAATGAGTATATTATTGTAAGTTTTAACAACATTGAGCCCTATTGTTGACCTAGACTTGTGCCCGGAAGAATCTAGAGTTTACCCTAGACACCATCCTCAAAATGAGGGGAAGAACCCAGAGTTTTCCCTAAGCATTGTAATCTAGAAAAAAATATATATATATTATATATATATATATAGGGAGAGAGAGATATACACATAAATTTAAAAACTATAACTGTGATATGTACATAAAAATATTGTTGCAACTCTCTCTTCATCTATGTCTATATCCATCTTAACTAAACGAAAAAGATTTACACCTCGAGAGGTTTGATCCCTCTCAATGCTTGATAGATTCAGAGATACGATGGATGTATGCTGATTTAAAGCTCTTACCTAGAGACTTATTAGTTCCAGTTTTTTCTTCTTCTTTTTTCTCCTTTAGAATGGATCTTGGAGTTGCTTTCGCACTCCCGCATTGTATTTACTCTCTCGGTGTATTGGTGTATCTGTTACCGCCATAACCATTGACCTGCTTTTGTGGTAATTTGCAGCACATTAATGAAATTATAGTTATTTATTTATCTGGAGCCAAAGTGGGGGAGGGGATCCATCAGCACTTCATGTCTATATGTTTAAATGCATGTAATGGTACATTAAATTTAGACAGTGCATTGGGTGCATTGAATATGGACACTAACACAGACCGATGTATGCCTGCATTTAAAACAGTGCATCAGCTGCCTTGAATATAACCACTAACACAAACCCATCTATGTCCGAATTTAAAACATTGCATTGGCTGTACTGAATATAACCACTAACACAGACCCAACTATGTCCGAATTTAATATGCACGTGAAGCTTGCATTGTTTGAGGTTTTTGTGTAGTTGATTATTGGAGTTTTCATTAGGTATGAAAACAGAGAATAAGAGTACCTCTATGAATGTAACGGACTTCTGAGCTCTACATGTTCGAACCCATCCTCGTACAGAGAAGCTCTGCCCAACGCGGTCCAACCCTTGGTCTGGCCCGCCCTTAATGTCAGCAATACGAAGCCTTCTCTTGAATTTTCCCACAGTTCCCGACGACGCCGGTGACCACCCGCATTGCTGCTCTTCAGAAACCTGGACACTGCCATCGGCCCGGGCACAGGCTCTTCTCCGACAAATAAATGTGGTATTCAATCCCTTGTGCTCGATGCCAGAAGCACCACGCAGGGAGAAAGCGCTGGAAAAGTGTGCTAATTTTAGTGACGCAGGGGAGCTCGCATGCAAGGGGCGACGGTGCAAAAAATGGAGATGGGCAATGGTTCCATAAAAGGAGACGGTGTTAAATTTAGAGGCGCCGAGGCGTGAAGAAGAGGAAGCTGCTGCGAGGCAAATGGTGGAGGTGAAGCCTGCCATTGCCATCGTCATTCCCCTCCCCGTTACGATTACCATGCGCTACTCACCTGCCTCTAGTCCGCAACCCCTTATCTTGTTTGGTTGTTACAACTCTCGTAGCAACCCATCTATGATTCATATCATGCCTGGCCTCCGTCCTTGCATATCATAAAACATTAATGTAATCCCATTTGTATTTTCTTCATCTTTACAATATTTACAGTGTCACCGGTGGCATGCCTCTCGAGTTGTAGATTGGTTTGGGGAAGCGCTATGATTTGAATTGTTATGAGGTTAACAGTACTATTATTATCTTTATTAGGGTTTAAGTCTGGTTTATTTAATTCTACATTGTGTACTTATGTTCTCTTGGGATATGTAATTGAATGTGAGGCATGGATTTGATTGTTAAAATAAAGATTTTAACGTTATTTGTAAGTTTTTTCAACATTAAAATATTTTAACGGTATACAAGTTTTTTTTTAAATGGATAAAATAAGTATAATTTTTTTTTTAATAAATAAGTATATAAAAAATGTGAAGATTAATGGTAAATGTTAATTTAATTAATTCATAAATTTTAAACATAATAGTGGCTTAGGCTTAGGAAAGTAAGTAATTAATTTAGTGAGTGTTATCACTCTTAGTTTAATTTAATTTTTTTCATGACATGTTATGTATAAATTTTTAGACTAATCAACCAACATGGCTCAAGCAAAGAACTAATGGCTTATCAACTTGGTGAAAGTGAGTAGTTAATGTAGCTCCATTGAGATTCAAGTAGTACTTGGCATGCTCATGCATGTGCTTGTGTCTGTGGATGCACATAACTCGAAGAACAACAATGATAAACTAAACAGATAATCAACAATGGCTTGTCAAGTAGGTGACAAAATGTATTTAATATAATCCCTCTCAAGGTTCAATTCCTATCAATAGACATGCTTATGCATGTGCATGCATTTGTGGATGCATAATAGCACATGCAACAACAATTGGGGTTAAGTGCAAGTCCTAAGCAACTTTGATGGAATAGATACCCCTACTCACAACATCTAAGCCACAGGCAACCAAATTGAATGGTGTTAATGGTTCCCTTGGAGTGTTAAATCCAAGCATGTTAACCTCATTGTGATAAGAGGAAGCTAGTTCAAGTAAATAAAAATAAAGTAGACAACTATGTTTGCATTGCACGACAACTTATCTTTATCTTGAGGTTGTGGGTCATCCATCCATCATAGACTCTATGTTGGTAACAGTGGCCTCCCACAATTTGATCTAGAAATTGTTATGGATATTCTACTAGACAATTTGTTCCAACAGATCTAATTAATATAGATTGAAATCTGAAATCTATACTATGTGGATTAATTTTCCTTATATTTATGGATTTATTAATTTAATTTTTTTTGCTTTGTACGCAATAGATAAATTGCAGAAAATAGAGAAAAATGAAATACAAGCACACACTAAACACCAAGATAAGATTTGGGAAACCCTTTCAAAGGAAACCTCACTGGTAGGTGAGGTTTCTCTGCTCTTTTTTGTTTATAATGAAATTGATGCAGATACGAAGGAGGAGGCACTTTTTATGGAGTTGCCTGAGACCTGTGGCAGTGGGCTACTGCAAATTAGAAACCCCCTCTATTATGCTCTCCCTCTATCCACACTTAGCTACTCTACTCTAGTATGGAACAAAATGCAAGAAAATAGAATGGAACCTTATTTCCTCATAATGGTATGGTTATCACATAACTTGATAGCCAACTTGGGGTTAAATTTGACCCATTCAACCCTCAGCATGGGTTACAATTCGACCATTCTAAAGTCTTCTTCATCATCCCCACACAGCTAGTCCCTTTTCCATGACTAACTAGGGCTAATGTGGTATCCTGTCAAATTATGGTGGTCAATCACAATATTTCAAGTTCCGAGAAACATAAGTTTTGCATCCAAATTCCAATTGACGTCTCTCTTAGACCGTTGGAAATGTATATATGTGTAGAGTAGCGTTAAGGGGGTGCTACATTAAACTATTGAAGTTCTACCCCTAAAAAATCATCATTTAAGGCCTTAAACTAACTGCAAAAGGTTTCCAAACCTAGTTCTCCAAACTAAGTACCACGGCAAAAAACTACTATTGTTTGTTGATTTCTCTGATTTTTCCACCCTGAAAGCATCTAGATGAATGGAAAATAATATAATGATCTAATTTAGATCACCCATATTTACTTTCTCTTGCCGAAGAATATTGTAAGCCTTTGATATAGTTAATTCAAGCCATATGCACTTGTTTCCTTGAGGTGGAGGAGGTGGTGGAGGTGGTGGAGGTTAAGAATGATGCCTTTCACTTTGCTCACAAATAATGTGGTCAACATAGTGGTGATGTATCCTTTCCTATCATCATGATTAATGAAATCAATCAAGGGGGTAAGGCAATTGGTAAGAGCTTCTCTACTCACCCTACTCATTGGGTAAAGAGACCACTCCTCCCCCTTCCCACTCGCCCCCCCCGCCGTCCACCCCTAAACTCCACCCAAAGATAAAAAGGAATTCCAACAATTGGCATAGGTATTCCATGTACATCTCTATGATCTATACTTAGGCTATAATCTACAAAAAGTCAAGATTTGTAGATATGAGTGAATTGCCACGCCATGTAAAGCATTGACTATGTTGAACTTTCTTTAACATAGCTTCATTCATTCCTTTTTTAATAAAGGAGAGAATTACTTTCTAATGTTGAAATGTTGCATTGAACTTGACAATCCAATGAGGTTTGTCTCTTGAGAGGGTCACTTCATAAGGGATGAATAAAGGGATAAATTGGCTACAAAACATATATACGCAATCCCAAGCAAATTTAGCAAACTTGTGAAACCAAAAAATATGTTTTCAAGTTAAATTTCTCCCACAAACGGGACATTTCATTGGGGCACCCCCACTGCATGACCCTATATCCTTTTTTTATATGTAACCAAACAACTTCCTTTCCATCCCAGTGATGTTATCTTATTCTTCATGGTTCATAGCTTCAACAACAATTGGCTCATGAAGAGAAAAAATGTCACATGTAAGATTTGAACATTGGGTGGGGAGGATAACATTTTTTCTCCCCCGACCACCCGAACTAGACCTAGTTAACACATGAGCCTCTATCCTTCAACTATCCTCCACAAAAACTAATGACATGACAAAGAAATCCTTCTTCATCCATTTAAAGGTTTTTGCAAATTTGAAAGCCTAAAGATTTAATTTTTTTGCTTCAATTGAGCCTCCATATCATATTTAATACAACCTTCAGGACAAGGTTTGACACTGCCATTTAAATCTATCAATGAACTACATTTTCAATGCCTTTGTTTTGTACATTAAAGCTTGAACTACTTCAATTGAGCCTCCATAACATATTTAATACAACATTCAAGAGAAGGTTTGGCATTGCCATTTATATTTGTCAAAGACCTACATTTTCAATGCCTTTGTTTTGTCCTATTAAAGCTTGAAACTATAAGGTTTTCAAGATAATTAGAGAATTCACATTATGACCTCATGTAACCTCCTAGAACTTCAACCCCTCCAACAATCTGAAGGGAAATTGAGGAAGGTGACAGGGAAAAGTGGAGATTCATAGAAAATGCAAAGGCAGTGGAGTATAATGGCAACTAGGTTATGGATACTGGTAACACGAAAATGCAACATACCAAATATGTGCAAATGATTGACATTTATTAGCACCTTAAAACCATAATGGGCAAAATATTGGTGGAATGTTCAAAGAGCAGCAGGAAATATTGTTGTGCTTTGATGAAGTTTAAAAATAGATCAAAAAGTTAGACAACTAAATGATAACAATGGAAAAGATGTTTGTTGAATTGGAATTCACAAACTCAAACAGGGAGAGAGGAGCACCAATAACGATCCAAGTGGACTCTTCTATTGAATATAAGTTGTCCTTGGAAACTGTATCATGTTTGTTTGTCGTGTTTTTGTTAAAAATGATTATCAAGAAGGCACTCAAGCCTTCGAAATAAGAAGTAGCTTGTTTAGCAAATAGTATATAATAAGATTTATTATTAGTTTCAAACTTTTTACTTGGACAAAAGCAGTAATGTCATGCTACTGATCTGGTTTCCCTTGTGGTACACTAGTAGGCATAGCAAGATAATCATATGTTCTATTTTTCTATCTCATATAATATAAATCATCTACCCAACTTACCAAAATAAAAAATCTTAGAAATTTAAATAAGTGCTTGCTAACCACACAGAGGATTCCCTACGCAATCAAGAAGATAATTCCAAGATTTAGGGACTCAAGAATACCACTAAAGTATGTTAATCGTTTGTTGTAAATTGAAATATCAGAGTTGCAAAATACTAAAAAAAAAAAAAAAACCTAATCAATTTATATATACACATGGATTTATGCCTCGGGAAATGTGTGAATTTGTTGTTAGAACATGGAAATATGCCTTAAAAATGACACCTTTACATGTAAGAATGTGAAATGTAGCAATTTTAAGGCTAAAAATTATAAATTGGGATTGTAGTGCATTGAATTTTATGGGTTATGGAGTAAGAAAATCAATTAAGAGAGAGTGGTTCTTGATGTTAACCAATGCATGGATTGAAGTAAGGTTGGAAACATAATCAACCACTAAGATATAGTAACCAAAACTATGCTAAGTTTTATTTAAAAAGTTGTAAATACAAAGTTTGGGGGAATATTATCTCTATATACAAGAACTCCAGGTGATGTCAAACCTTTTTTTGCAACATCTTCTCACACCTAGTTTAGGGATGAATTTCAAGCAAAAATCAAACTTCTCAAAATGAAGTGAAATTTCACAAGCATGCTATACACCATGCCTAGTCTCTAAAAATAATGTAAAATCCATAAATAAATAAAAAAAAACACACAATTCTAAAAGTATACCAAAATTTCACTCTGGTATTGTACTCAAAACTAGGTCTTTGAAAATGTGATCATCTTTAAAATCTAAAACTTTCTATTTCTAGGCCTTAACATTGATCATATTTGAATACCTTCTACTAAAGCTTAAAACATGTAGAAACTTCATCAAAGCAAAACTCCAAGCTCATCTCTTCAATGGATATCTTAATCCACTTTTAAATTTTGAGAAAGATGAAACTTCTAAAAATAATAACTTTCCAAGATTGTGAATCATGAAAATATGAAAGTAGTCATTTGAAGAATTTAATAATGGGAAGCCAAAAATATCATCCATGCTAAAAAGGCTTGTTTTTTTTAAACTAGTGGAATCAAGAATTTGAAAGTGTCCATCTTTCATCCCTCATGCATCATCCACATATTTTGGATATTAATTCAATGCATCAAGAAAACAATTAAGAATAGAATAGAATGTTAGAAACATAAATTGAAAATGTGTTAAACATGGCATAAGATGTGCTACTTATATAAAACATGAATCCCTAAAAACTCCCCAAAATTCAGACATTACAACCTTGGAACAAGTTAGTGCTAGAAAAAAGCTCTACAATAATGTGTTGATGTGGCTAAGGTACTCATAAATCATCGATGTTGATTAATGGACTATATAATATGAGTCCATCCCATATTTTGTTCATGAAATATTGATGTCAAATGGTGAACTCAGGTGTTGAGCTCACCCATTGTAATATCCATGAATATATGATTGAAATGAACACTCAAATTCATGTAGGTCGATCTAGTTATACATAGGTGGGCACCCATCTCTTCCACAAAGTTAATGGTTTCTATCTTCTTAGCAGTTTTTCTATGGTTTTTCGGGTCCCAAACTTCCGAGGCCATTTTGAGGCCTTAAATGATGTTTTGTTGGCTATTTAAGAGGTGGTGGGTTACCATGGCATACCTTGGTCCCACCTAAAAGTTGTTGGCCTTGGATAGTTCCTTCCAACAAGTTATTCTGCATCCTAGACAAATATAGTATGCAAAAGTTGCACCCTCGAGAATTTGATTTACTAACTCACCACCTCAAGGCCCACAAACCTTTTGGCACTTCATTTTCTAGGGTTAGGGTTTTAGACCTCTAGGGTTATTTCTATATGTTAAAAGACCGTTTTTTCATCCTCTTGTAATAGCTAATTGTGAATGTGTGTATCTGTCATATCCCTCTCTTCAAAGATAGTGATCTGAAAATGGAGGAGGAGGTCAATTTCCTCTTCCAGAAAACAAGGATCGTTCTCTGACACTTTGTAAGGAAAAAAAATGTGTCTTAACACAAAACAAGTTTTCCAAAAGGTCTCTTCAAGATATGAGTTAGTTTTCACATGTAAACTTAAGCATAAGCAACACAACATCACATAAATCATACACGAATTCATGAAGAGTAGAACAAAGGATTTGGTGATGAAGTTCAACCCTCCTGAGCTACATCTTTGGGCTTGCCAACATAGCTGGACCACTCCATATATTCAGTGGAAAATGATTACATAAAGTTTGTTGATAAAACATGTGGCTATTTCCCCTTCAAAGAAATATTCTCCTATAAATAACTCTCACATAAACATCATGTCAACCTACAGGCAGTCATGGAAACATCAACAACACAAGGTGTATACTATAAAGACCCTATACCCCATCTGAGAATGAGCATACATGAGCATTTAAGCACTTTAAGTCCACATTGAAAGACAAATAAAAAGCTTTCCTCAACAAAACATAGTGAGAAAAGAATAAATGAGCCGAACCCTGCAAATAACAGCTCCTACAGTAAACATTTGAAGGTAAGAAAACCCATAAAAGGCCTTCTCCATGTTGAAACACCTTCAAGAATTGTTCCAAAGCACTAACTGATCCATAAACTAGTAGACTTGAACCTGTAAAAAGTTCCTTTAGATGTGCTCAAATCAGCAAATAGAGGTCACCATTAGATCCATGATGTCCGAAAACCCCTAGGTGGACTCTTCTTGAGCTTCAAAAGGCCAAAAACTCACAAAGATATGTCTCCACAATCTCTCCATGTAGTTTTGTTATTATCTGTCCTATATATCGGACCAACAATCTAATCGTCCTATAAATCCACACTTTTTTCAGCAGCAGGGGCGACAAATTCACCTGTCGAAAGTGCAATTTGTTGCATACTTAAATTGCCCAATAACCCTTATGCAGAATAATCTATCCACATGGGCCATGTGGTCGAGGATCGGGCTAACCGCCTGCGCCCGCCAGCCTAGCCCCTGAACTCTTGGGTCGTAGTCATATTAACCTCCACGGGACTGAGGGCCAAGCCAACGACCCGCCCATTCCACCGAAGCTCCCTCACTTAAAATGTTGCGGTCATGTGGGTGGCCATATGGCTTGGAGTTGGTCCCCTTACAGAGCTTCCTCCGTCGAGTGCCTTCGCCATGGTTCTATGTAGGTGCATGTGACTAGGGCCTAGGCTAGTGGTAAGCCCCCTCATTTTTGGCACTCATTCTGGTTGGCCAACTGTCGTGTGGGAACATTGTGACTGTGGGATGGGCTAAGATCCCGAGCCCCCTCCTCCTTGTGCCATGGTTGTGTGATGTTGCAGGTGACTGGGGACAGGGTTGACTGCTTGACCCCTCCTCCCATATATGCGCCATGTAAACCTTAAATAACCTTTGCACCCATAGTGGTTAAGAACCACCATGTTGAGGAGTTGATAGAGCGTGATGTTGGTCAGCTTGAGGTCAGGCATTTGATCCCGCCCGGGCCTCTGGTCAACCAAATAAGATTTTGCACTACTTGGGAGTGCCACATGGCACCCTTCCATTAGTCCACATCACAACCCCTTAACCAATAAAATTCAACCACCTGCACGAACCAAAGCTTGACACCTGGAAGCACCCTATTGGTCTGTACCTACGCAGTCACCCTACATGATGTCAGTTGTACAGAAGGCCAATTAGCTGCCCAATCAACAAACCTGCTCATTTTTTAGCTGTTGGGCCAAATGATTAGAATGCAATGACTTGAGCATACGATGTCAGAATGAGGTGAGACAAATATCGTTGGATTCAGGAACAATAAGCACTTCGACTTGATTCTAGTTTTAAGACTATGGGCACTTTAATTTTTGAGCTAAAATTTGATCACCTGGTCACAGCTCCCAACTAGGAACTTTCAGACTCTAAAAGTTTACTTTTTCTAGTAAACAAAACGAGTTTGAAACTCAAAATTATCCAAAAATTAAATCCATATGATATATTTTCAATTGGTGCACTTCAAGCTCCAATCAAGGCACTTCACCTATCTTCTTCGTGAATACCTATTGTGTTGTTAATAATCGAGCCAAAAATTCTTATCGTTGATGCAGAAACAAAAACACTAATGCGTGGAATTTGAACATTCTCTTTAATCTCATATTTGCATAACTCAAAACAACTTCATCTTGAACTTTAACTTTTGAAGACAAACTTGAATCCATCTTGGAAATCATAAGCACAACTTGCTTTACCATCCTGAAACTGAGCTTGTACACAAAAGTACATTGTTTCAAAAATTCAATGACGTAATTGGTTTTTCCTACAAAAATATAATCATCTTGTACAATCTTAAATAGAAATTATATTCACAATAAGTTTCATCTTGAATACTTGCATTGGTGAGTACATGACAAACTTGTAGACAAACTTGGATGACAACTTGTACATTCCAAAAGTCTTTACACATATGGACTTTTAAACAAGCCAATAACATAACACCAATGAAACATACTTGTTGCATAGTGACTATTACTGTTCACTTTACAAAAGTACCCAAATAGGTAAACAACAACAAGTAATTGCAAATTTACAAACAAACTACCTAATCTCTTCCTCTCTTGGGCTTGGGTTCTCTTTTTGCATCAACTTTGCATTGAAGGTTGCTTTAGGATTGTTGCGAGTCCTCTTTGCCACCTCTTACTTCCCTTGCATTAGGTTGCACAATCTATTTTCCCTTCCTGGAACGAAGCTCTGGATGTAATTTCCAACATCGTTCATTTCCATGCCCATGCATCTTGCAATGGGTACAAAAGAAATTTCTCTTGCTTGCCGACAAGGAAGTCCTATCATGCGAAGGAGATTCATCATGCTTGATACTTGGAATCTAATCCATACTTTTAACCATTACCATGTGTTGCTCACAAACAACCACACAATGTTCAAATGCATCACAGAAAGAACAAGGAACATATTCAACAAATAGTCAAAATTTTCAGCATTTGCAAAGCTCCCATGAGATTTATACCTTTCCTTGGAGCTGCAACTTTGACGACATGGACTGAATGATGACATGCAACGCCCTTTCAAGCATTTATCTCTCGTACGAGACAAATGAACATTGTCACCATCATCTTGGTGTGACATGTCATCCTCAGATGATTGTTGTGCCTCAAACCGTTTAGAGCATTCTCCAAACTCACTTTAACCATATCCCAATCCTTGATACTTTGGTCTCTCTTGTACCATGATTGGATTGGTGATCCCTTGGCCATTGATGCTGAGGCCTCCTCCTTTATAACCCATTTTAGAAAGAAACTTCATACCAATGCCTTTGGTATGTTGCTCAAATGCTGCGAAATAGGTTTTATGAACATAAACAGAAGGAATTGTACTTGAAATGTTTATTACCTCCTTGATTGAACTTGTCATTCATCTTTTCAACTTCTAATGATGATGATGACATTGCAAATGACTCTAGCCACCCACTTTTAACAACTGGCATATGGTGAGAATCTTGGAGATGCTTGCATATTGCACATGCATCATTTTCCTCACATGGTCCATAACTACTGTGTGAACCTGTTGTAGTGCAAACTCAACACCCCCATTTTTTACTTATTTGTTTCAAACAATGGGGACGATTTCCATAAATTTTTAAATAAATCACCTTTTTAATGTTTTCTTTTGGTTAAGTGTCCTACAATTTTGCTATTTTTTTGTTTCCATTGGATTTCTATTTTCATTGCTTCATTGTATTTGACTTTTCGCTAACTTTCCATTGGTACTTGCTTCATCTCATTTGGTCACACGATTTGCAAATGTTGCTCATCCGAAGTTTGATCTTTTTTATCGCCTCGCTTAAAAGATGTATATTATTTTATTTTTTGTAAATAAATTAGTAGTTTATTGTAATATTAATTTATAGTTAATTTTTACTAATTATTTCATTTTCACTAACGGTCCTAAAAAATCGCCCAGCCAAATTGTAGAACAATTAAAATTATTTGTTTTTGGGATCTCGATAATTTATTCCAATTCTCATTTTTAAAAGAAATTACGATGCTTGGAATATTTAAGTTGCAAAATGGTTATAATTCATTTTGTAGGATTTTTAATTACCAGATTGGTTGTGGTTTATAATGGATGAGCTCACTCCAAGTGGACCTTGTTACCCACCACCTTGTGGGTGATATCCCTAGGAGAATTTTTTCACCATCATGAGCCTCAGCTGGCAGCCAACAGCCCCTTGATGCCTCCTACTAGCTGGTTGTGTCATCTCTCCGCCACCTGAGCTAACCATGTGGTCCCTCACCCACCTGTATTGATCATATGTTTGAAGGTGGGCCTCCCAAATCTAAATGTATGTCTTGTCATTTGGTAATTGAGTATTGGGTTTACTTATTATAAATACTTTTGGGTATGGATTGATGGGGGGATTTGGCGGAAAGTGTTAGGTCCCTATAATACTAGTGATTCCCCTATTACTATTGTCATTTTAGCCCTTAGTGTTATTGTTGTGCCCCTATTGTCCCCATATTATTATTATTGTGCCCCATAGAAGTCCACTATTGTTATTGTTGTGCCCTTATATTATTATTCTTAGATCGGTTTTGATTATATTGTGAACCCTTAGAATCCTATATATAGAAAGGAGATTTTGTCATTTGTATCATCCAAGAATTGTTCATTTGTGTAATGTAAAAGAGGTTTCCCCCTCGAAGAGGCTAAATTCTAAGGCATTTATCTTTCTTTTCTATCTTTTTGTGAGCTGGTTTCATAACATTTAGTATCAGAGCTTTGGATTCTAGGGTTTCACTGTTCCAAATAGGTCATCGTGGAATTTTTGCTATAACTTTTTTCTGTGACGTTTCAGAAGCTAAAAAAAAAACCTATTTGAGCCGAAATCATTATGAACCTCAAGTCCAAATTTTAGATTTTGTATCACTATATTTTCGGAGATATGATTTGAGGAAGTTAGGGTTTTGTAGACTCCCGAATTACATGTCAAACAGGTGACCTTGGGAAAATCTTCATAACTTTCTCTTTGAGCATCAATTTGAAATTTCATAAGAAGTTACAGAAAAAGGATAGCCTGTAGTTTTCTGTGTATCTTTCTCAGATCCGAAGGTCGAACCAGTGACACGTGGCACACCATACAAGTTCTTTCTACTAAAAAATTATATAATCAAGTCATCGTGGGAGATTGGGCATAACTCTTTCTTGGAGAATCCAATTTTGATCATACTAGTGGCATTGGAAAGAGAACTCAGAGGGCTACCACAAGAAGCAATTTCAGACATTGGAGACTCGTAATTACAGAGATACAACAAATTCAATATCGAACTTCTACAAAGGAAAAAAAAAAGTGTGTAGTCTTTTTTAAATTTTGCATAAGTTTAGGTTGAAAAATTAGGTTGAAGATCAAAGGGAATAATGAAGCATAATTATCCTAATTGCTGCCCCAAAGAAAGAAAATGGAAACACCTAGTAAGCAACCTGAAAGCTCTAGCATGACTCATGAAAAAGAGGAAAAAATGCAACATGATATATCAAAATTACGAGACCAAGTGCAATAAATTTCACTCTCACAAAAGTTAACCGAAGCTAAGATGAATGGCATGGAAGCTAATATGAATGGTGTGCAAGTTAATATGGATGGCGTGGAAGCTAAAATGGATGACAAGGAAGCTACGATGAATGGCATGGATGCTAAGATGGAAGATTTGAAGATAGATTTGAATAAGTTGCTACAAGAAATGCTTACTAATGGTGAAAGGGTAGTAAAGGAAACTCATGATGAGAACAAAAGAAATGTTAATCATGATTTCATGGACTCTAATGTTGGATTGAAGACCCACCATGTTCCAAAGATCGATATGAGGAATTTTGATGGCAAGGATCCCGAAACATGGATAGATGGAGCAATTTTTCGATCTCCATAATGTTAAAAACACACAAAAGGTACGCATTGCAACTTTATATTTGGAACAAAATCAGTTTGTATGGTATCGATGGCTTTACTCTGGTAAACAAATTGTCACTTGGACAATTTTTACAAAAGAAATGATAGCACATTATGAGGATACAAAAAGGAACATTTTTTTAGCCAATTGATAAACCTCAAACAAAAGGGTTCAATGATGGAGCACATTGAGGACTTCCAAAAATTGAATATAAGGGTAAGAGATATTCCAGAGGAGCATATGATTGATGTGTTCATAGGGACTTTAAAGGATAACATCCAACATGAGGTTCGCCTTTGGGAACCTGATTCATTGGAGAAGGCATTTAGGTTGGCAAGAAAAATGGAAAGCAATATTATGGCAACAAGGAAGTCTAACCTCACAACTATAAAGATGGAAGTGTTATTTCCCCTAGCCTTCAACAACCTACAAGGTTGACACCCCAACAATTGGAAGAAAAAAGAGCAAAAGGGCTTTGTTACAATTGTGATAGCAAATACACTAAAGGTCATATGTGTGCTGAGAATAAATTATTTTACATAGATTGTGAAGAAGACGAAGAAAAGGAACAAGAAACGTCAAAAGAAGAGGATATACACCAGGAACAAACCCTAGAGAAAGAAGAAATCAATCCAACCATATCTTGTAATGCATTGGCCAGAATTACCACTCCTCATACTATCAAGATATAAGGACATATCAAGAAGAAAAAGGTAATAGTATTGATTGATTCGGGTAGTACCCATAATTTTATTCACTGTAAGCCAAGAAATTGAATTGCTTGCCATATCCAGCACCAAAGTGTCAAGTGATGGTTGCAAGTGGAGGAACCATAAATTGCTTTGGAAAGTGCCATAATACCAAGCTATCCATGGGAGAATATGTATTGAATAGCCCAATCCCAAGCTTGGTTGTTTGCCTCGTGAACCCTTTCTTGGGATTGGCCTAGCGGAGTTCATACTAACTTTAACTGAGGGTCTTTCCTGTTAGGAAGGAACTAAGATCGTGATAAGGAAAGAAACCTAATCTATTTACATTACACAACCTACGAAGTAACAACATCATCCCTAGGTGGTCAGCCATATTTTGAGATCGAGATTAAGAAGCATTCATCAAACAAGAAGAGTAAGACGAGTCTTATCCTTCTCCACGAGTTCAACGACCGCCCCATCCCCACAGGACTTTGAACGACCAACCCCACCTGACTTACCCTCCTTCCTAGCTTAATCTCTTGGAACTCGTTCTCTTTATTGTTTGCTTTCAAGTTTTTGGAGAAATAATAATGATCCTCATCAAATCAGCTAAACTTGAGAGTCCCTGAACTTTTTAATCTGTTTCTTAAGCATTTCTTTGATTGGAAAATTATCAAAATGTTTTTATGTAGTTTTTGCTTTGAAACAAGAAAATTTGCAGCACACAAAGACTTTTCATTGGGCTAAATTTTACTTCATGATTGTTATTTCCTTTACGGTTTGGAAGCCTAATTGCTTATAACTCTGCAAGATAAAATTTATTAAAATCTCAACATAAAATGAACGTTCACATGATTATCTCCTTTTACTTATTTTGTTGAGACATTTGTACAAGCAGTCTGGTTGGGGTTTATCTTTTAAAATTTGAGTTTTTTCTTTTAGCTTTCACTTTCTTCATTTTTACATTTTTTTTGTTTGTTGATTTCTTTTTCACTTCAAATTGGAATTCTTTTTCCATTTTTCTATCGGTTTTGGCTTGATTTGATGACTCTGTCATGATTTATGTGGAAGGTTTTTTCCTCACGTAACAATGGTTGGCATAATGTGAAATATTTACTCTGTCGATTTCTTGAACTTCATTTATCATTAAAGGTATATCTTTATGGAATCCTAAAGCCTTCTTTCTTTAAAAATCTTTGCCATGAAGGAACACACATCCTTTCTAAGTAACATGGTTCACCTTTTCAATGAAAGAATTGGTTTGAGTTTAACTCAATGGATCCCTCCCACTCCTCCACTTTATAAAAGTCTTTGATTGATAGTCGAGGGAAAAGAGCCTCGAGTCAACATTTTGAAAGTATTATCTCCATTAACATAAGTCTTTATTACCATCCCACCTCTTTCACTCAGGTACATCATAAACTAAAAACTTGCAAATGTGTATATCAAAAGGGTGATTAAAAGAGGAAGCATGAGAAATACAAGTAAATATGTTGGGGCTATAGACGCTCACTGCCTACGAGACTAGGCTTGTATGGCATAAAAGACAACTTCGCCAAGGTATTGTTCAAGCTCGCTGGCAACGAAGCGATGTCAAAGACCATTCATAACAATAGATATATGCTTTATCAAAAACTTGTATTTGTACCTTCTTCTATTTCTCATACGAGGTAATATTAAAATATATATTTTTTCCCAAATTTTGGATTCATGATTTTTACTCAAGTCTATTTGAGTACTTATATTTTCGAACTCATATTGCTTAATCTATTTTAGGTGGGACCCATGGAAATGTTTTATTTTTTGACGATCAATGGACTCTATTATTTTTAACCTTTAGGTAAATTAAAGTTCATTATCTTTAACTAGAGATAATTGGTTCTTCCCCGTGTGTCACCAGTGTTGTAATAAAAACTCAACACCCCCATTTTTGACTTATTTATTTCAAATAATGGGACGCTTTCCATATAGTTTTGGTTATATCACATTTTTAATATTTTCTTTTGATTAAGTGTCCTACAATTTTTTATTTT
The DNA here is from genome assembly GCA_000404065.3 of Pinus taeda. Taxonomy (NCBI): domain Eukaryota; kingdom Viridiplantae; phylum Streptophyta; class Pinopsida; order Pinales; family Pinaceae; genus Pinus; species Pinus taeda. The sequence continues at coordinate 123,773 of APFE031350201.1, forward strand.
TTATTTTTTCTCCATTGGATTTCTATTTTGATTGCTTCATCAAATTCGACTTTTCGCTAACTTTCCATCAGTACATGGTTTACAAATGGTGCTCATTTGAAGTACAAAATCACCCAGCCAAATTGTAGAACAATTAAAAATATGTGTTTTTGGGATCTCGGCAATTTATTACAATTCCAATTTTAGAAGAAATTATGAAAGCTCGTAATCTCAAAATTGCAAAGTGGTTGTAGTTCATTTTGTAAGATTTTTAATTACCAAAATGGCTGTAGTTTATGTGATTGTAGTTTATAATGGGCGAGTCTCACTCCAAGGGGGCTCCACTTCACCTCACCTCTTTCCTTGCTCTTTTATAAAAGTCCCAATGAAAAAACCCCGATAAAAAAAATCCCTTGATACAAAAATTCCAATATAAAATTCCTCATAAGATAAAACCCAATATAAATATCCCGATACTTTAAAAAAGTCCCAATATTCATATCAGACATCAGTTTTTTTTTTTGGTGCGTCAAAATTGTCATGTTGAAATTTTTTGATATTTATAATTCATCTGATACTCTCCTTATACCTCGCATGCGCCTCTATCATGATTACGTCCTTTACCTCCTTACCATACACACTCCACCTTATGAAAAGCTCCTCTCCTTATGTTTTTTTATCCATTTAAAATGGATCCAAAGTCACTTACGTAAAGTTTTTAAAATATTTTTTAATTATAATTTTATTA